>OVAW01000736.1:0-12307 GCA_900406365.1 Heliophila coronopifolia | reverse complement strand
ATTTTCTAAAAAATAGATTTTAAATTTTGTTTACTATTTTTATTTTTTGTNATTTTCTAAAAAATAGATTTTAAATTTTGTTTACTATTTTTATTTTTTGTTGGAGTTTTAGAAAAATTTTATTTATTTATTTTTATTTCAAAGTGTTTAATGAGTTTTCTATTTTTAGTATATTTTCAATGGCATAATCTGCAAATATTTTTTTTATAAATTTTTTCTCCTAAAATTGCCTGTGTTTTAATAAGTAGTATATATTATTTGATCTATTTAATTTTTTTTGATAAATGGAACTTTAAAAAAAAAATCAAATTTTTAAAATAATAATAATTAAAAAAATAGAAAAAATCGGTTATAATAATCACCCACCCTCAACACCTATTTATGTTTAGTTGAATAATATCATTTTTTAATTGGATATTATTAATACATTATATATTTATTAGTAAGCTTTTATATATTTTAACTGTTGGAAAAATATTATATATATAAGATTAAACAGGGAAAACGGGCATAAAAATACAAAGTTTGGCTCCGCGATGCAGAAATAATACTCTTGTTTTGAAAAATGCGAAATAAATGATTATGTTTGACTGTTTGTGTTGACCACGCAAAATTAGAAAAAAAAAATGTCAACGGTAAATTATGTATAAACAGACGTTAACGTTTTTTTAACCTAAGAAAATATGTCACTTATACCCTTCTTCTTTGTCTCTATCTCAAAATTTCAATATTTTCTATCTCTGATCTCCATCTCTCTAAATGACCTTTGTTCTCTAATGGCTTATATGGTTTTCATAGAGCGCTCTCTCGTGGGTCTTTTAGTGTGACCTCCTCAGATCTGAATGATCCGATTCTGTTTTCTCAGAAGCTGAAATCAATGTCTTTCTTTAACACATGAGAGATATTGTTGTTGTTCTGTAAAGATTTTTGAGACGAAAGAGATCAAAACTAGAAGTGAAGTATTAGAGTCATGTTTTGTAGCCTTGAATAGGTTGAAGCTCTGATGGTCAAAGGCTTAGTTGTGGAGGTATTAGGAATTGTAGATTTTCGGGTTGGTGTGGAAGGTCTGCTAGTTGACCTTGAGCTACATGCCTACATGAGGAAATGGTCTTCTGAGTCCAGCTACAGAGGAGGTGTTAGATCCAAACGAGACGTTTGGGCCTTGCTATTAATCTCTAGCTACAAACATGTGTATTTATACCCAAAAAAACTCGAACAAAAGACATTTTAAAGAATTGAACTCAGTTCTGTCAAAAAAGGTTTCATACCAGACATTTGATTACACTCTGGCAGTAAGCTAACATAGTGTAAAACAAGAACTCTTGAAAATCTAATTGCTCCTTTTTGGTAGTTAATCATAATTTTTGATAATTTTGAATGTACAAACTGCAAATTGCAAAGTTTTTGAACTTTGCTTCCAAATATATGATACCAAATTCAAATGAAAACAATACCAATCGTAGTCGGATTTCACATTCTCAGATTACAAGAAGTTATCGGTGGCTGTTCTCCGGAAAGGTTGACAGTGAGAGGAAGCCATATCGGAGACACCAAAGAGGGCAGCCACAGCCGAAGCAATGTTCTGTTGATAGTGATATGATCAGATCCTAAAACGAGATAAAAACAAAATTCAAACACCATTGCCAAAAACAGAGATACATAGAAATGAGAAACATATATAGAATTGACATGTCGACGCATTTCAAGGAACATAGAGAGTTCTTCGTCTCTATCGTGGGTCAACATTTTCGAAACTTTCAGCCTTTCAGGTCTCCTCTCGAACTAGTATAGTAAACAAAAAAATCTCCAAACTATAAAAATATCCAATCCAACCACTTAGATTGGTCATTTGGAGAGATAGAGAGAGAAAATATTGAAATTTTCAGATAAAGACAAGAAAAAGGGTATAAACGACATATTTTAATGGGTATAAAAACTTTAACGTCTGTTTATTCAGAATTTACGGTTGACTATTTTTTTGTTTTAATTTTGCATGGTCAACGGAAACATAGTCATTTATTTTGCATTTTCGAAACAATAGTATTATTTATACATCATAGAGCCAACCTTTGTATTTTTATGCCCGTTTTCTCGTAAAAAAAATGAAACGAGTTTTGCCTCTTCAATCACAAATTGTTAAAATATCAATTGAAAATTTTCTACAAAATTACTATTTGCCTGAGTTTAGAATGTTATCAAATATACAACTAATTTCCTAAAGTTTTCCTTCTTCTTCTTTTTTTTAATTTAGAAAAACATAATATTTCATACATAAATATTTTTGTTTTGACTCTAAAAGGTAATAAACTGTTTTGGAATCTAAAAGATTTTTTTCTATAAACATTAATTTTGTAATAATTTACCAGTTTTGCAATTAATGAAATAGCTAATATATGAAATTAAGGAAGATATATTTTTTAATAACGCATTAGCTAATTACATAAAAATATCTTAGCGTTAAATTAAAATATAAATCAATTAATTTATACAAATATTAATGGTAATCTTGTATAATTTTTTTAACACATTCTATAATGGTTTAAAATTTTAATCTTGTAGAGAAAGCTAGAAGAATTCATATCGTTTTAATCTACACCGTCCGCTTTTTAGATGAATTCCTATATAAAGAGAGTTCTCATTTGTAATTATCAAACACTTTTGTGGGAGATGAAAAATACTTCTCTAAGCTTTCTCTTTCTAGATTTGTAGGTTATCTTTCTCTACGCCCGCTTCGGTTTCCAGAAGAGACTGACCTAGAAACCGCAAAGTGTGGAGTTGTGTTAAAGCCTAAAATTGTGAATCAAAGAGAACTCAGTTCGTGACAATTAGTATTAAAGCAAAATACGACTGGAGGATATAGAGTAATTTCGTTCTAAGAGAATTAAAATGGAAAATAGAGTTTGTGGTCGCAATATCTGGTCGCAAATCGGCTATTTTGCTGTATTGTTCACTATTTTCTTCTTTAATGATTCTCTCCGAACGAAATTTCTCGATTCTCCTATGTCAAACTTAGATCTAATATTGGTTGTCCGTGACTGAGCCCTCTTGGATTAATAACATATAGTCTTAGCACATTTTCGCCTCTCGCGATTAATAAGTCGGTTTGTTCAAGAAAATGAAAGCATGATTTAGAGAAAGATAACCTACAATTCTATAAAGACAATGATTAAAGAAACTCTGTATTGTTTATTACAAATGAGAATCTTGCCTTCTTTATTTAGAAATTCACTTTTCAAAGACATATAATATTGAATATATAAATCCTTCTACCTTCCTCTACTAACAAACTACACAAATTTAGTTTTTTATTTTATTTTATAGATTATCACCTAATATTAATGAGAATCAATTATATATATTAGTATTACAGTAAAACATATATTTACTTTTCACGTATATATATATATTGAGTATGTTATAAAATATAATCATAACATATGAGGACATAATATACTTTTTATTATTGATTGTCGGGTTGAATTGTTTTTTTTTAATAACAAAACAAATGGTAGAGTAGAAATATAATAATTATGAGATAGTAATTTTTTATTCAATTTGAAAAGGTAATAAGTATATTAAATATGAAATAAATAAACAAAAATTGTTTTTACACCGTGACCAGGGTTCGATCTCTGGTCTTTCCAGTTAAGGA
Organism: Heliophila coronopifolia; assembly: GCA_900406365.1. Classification (NCBI taxonomy): domain Eukaryota; kingdom Viridiplantae; phylum Streptophyta; class Magnoliopsida; order Brassicales; family Brassicaceae; genus Heliophila; species Heliophila coronopifolia. The sequence continues at coordinate 8,655 of OVAW01000736.1, read as the reverse complement.
GATATTAATTAAGAATTAATTAACTAGTTGACAAAAAAAAAAAAAAAATTGTTTAGTGGAAGATATATGGGTGTAACAAAATTTACTCTATAGTATCGAATATTTTTGACAATAATTAAAGTATTATATTTATAAAATTATTAACAAAAATAGGAGAAAAAGATCTTACACATAAATTACTAATATGGGTGAAAAACAAGTGGTTTAAAGGTTGCGTTTTTACACTGTGACCGGGATTGAAATCGGAAGTCTCTAGCTGAGGAAAAATTAATTAAAATTTAATTGGTCATTAGACTAATGGTTAAAAAGTCATTAATAAAGAATACAAATGGTTAGTGGTTGTTACTTCTATATCTATACTCTAACTAGATTTTAAACTTTGGTATCACTAGCTTTCAAAATAAATTAATTAAGATATGCTTAACGATTAGGACCGACAGTAAAATTTAAAAATTAGCAATGATTGATGTTAGATCAAATACTATTACGTAGTCATATTTTTGAGTTTTTTCGTAAGATTAAGAAATTGAACAGGCAGTAGGAGCCCGACCCACGCTGAATAATTGGTAATTAATTAATTAAATATTTTTATTTAATTTAAAAGAAAATACCAACATATCTAGAACTATGTTAAAAGTATAAGATAATTCTGGTTTTAAAAACTGTAAATAAATCACAAATTTTAAAAACTTCAAAATTTGAATTTTATTGTATTGTTATTTTTGTATATATTCATCAATAACTAAATATTATAATCTTCAACTAAAATATATTTCAAAAAGTAAATTTAAATGTCTATATTTATTGTGCATTTCTAAAAATATTTAAAAGTGTTTTAAATTAAAAAAAACAATAAATTATTATTAAAATAAATACTGTACTGATGAAAAAAAAAAATATATTGACAAAAATATCAACACAAGTTTTATAATAAAAAAATAATGATACCACGCATAATATTACAAAATGTGATAATATTACAAATAAATTTAGTTAAATACTCAGAAATAGACATTGCAAAAAAATGTATGTGAAAATATATGTTCATGGATATGCAATAAACCACTGCAAAACAAAAATAATAATAGCACTAGATGATTTCCCTGCATTATGTGGGATTATTTTTCTTATAAATTTTGTTTTAAATTTTTTTAATATACATTTTTCTTTTCTTGTTTGAAAATTTTGAATATAATTTTTTTTTATAGTTCTATGTTTACATATTTGCACAATAATTTAATAATATACTTAAATATTATTTATTTTATTTGTGACAATATAATGCATATTGTTTAGATATTTTATTTTTAGCAGAAAACAAATTTGTACATATAAATGATTATTTTTATTTAAAATATTATTTTATTTTAAACTAAAGTTTTATTTGTTTTTGTAGATGTTTCAACTTCATGTTTTGAATTATAGTAATCAAAATTTTCATTAAAGAACCTCAAACTATAAAGCACAACTCATAAGTCTCGGTTTACATGATTTCTATAACTTTATCGTTAATATATATATTTGTAAAATGTTAACAAATGAATTGTGATTAACATACTAAAAAGTAAACTCAAAAAAAAAAAAAAAAAACCAATCAAATCTCGAAAACGAAACAACACATCATAAGACCAAAGAAGTAGAGAGAAGCTTTCAATCATTTTTTGTCCGGGGCAATGGTCAAGCCAGGAAAAACTTTAAAGAACTTTACTTTAGGAGTAGGGGCGGAGCTGTTGTTGAAGCGGTGGGTGCCTAGGCCACCATCGAACTTTTGAAAAAATCATTTTTTTTGCATTATAATATTTTTTTTTAGAATCGTGCCCCATTAAACCCCATTAGTTTTTTCTATCGGAGAGATTTTATTTATTTCTTCTACTTTACATTTTTAATCTCAATACGTATACGGTAAACATATCATATATATAATTGAGTTTTTTCCTATTATGTATATAATTAACGTATATAACATTTATTATAAGATCCGTATATTCTTGTTTATAGAAAGTTTTTATATTGTAATCTTATGTGTATTTTTCCTTTTTAAATTTCTTTTTTGTTAATTATATTTTTAAAGTGCCCAAAACCAAAAAATGGTTATTTACCACGAAAACACAAAAAACGTTATTTTCCGCCATACAACAAAAATGTTATTTTCCGCCATAACCACAAAAATGTTATTTTCCACCAAAACCGCAAAAAATAAAATTTCCCACAAAAAGTGCAAAAGCGCGTCTGGGTGGATGTTAAATGGCAGCTAAATGAACAACATCTAGCATCTACGTCCAGATGCTACGTTTAGACAAGTAAACGAACAGGCTCAATACCAAAGTTTATGAGATATATGTCAAAAACTAATGTGATATTATATAAGTTTTGTAAAATAATATAACGTATAAGCAATGAGTTATGGGATTATAGAAATTTTACTATTACATAAGTCGTAATTGGTAGAGTGGTGAGCGGGAATAGAGAGCGTTAACGGTGAGCGGAAGATGTGAGTATTAGATGTGAGCTGAAACGGTGAGAAGGAGCGGTGAGCGGAAGTTGTTAGAAGGAACGGTAATCGTTAGCTATGAGCGAAAGTGGTGAGCAGGATCGATAACATCTAAATTTATTTAAATTACTTTTAGTTTAAATTTGAATAAAAATTAAATAAGATCTATTTTCAAAAATTATAATTAAAATTTTAAATTATATTATTATGTCATTTATTCTAACATGTAAATTCTTTAGATCAAATTTTATTATTAATTTTCCTAGATCTAAAATTTAAACTAGGGTGTTAAAAATGCATAATATTAAAACTATAGATTTTTATTTATTAAAACGTTATATTAAACAGGTAGTGGCCGTGTAGTTTCTTGCGCAATGCACGGATTTAATTTTTTGAAAATATATACTAGAGTTTTTAGTTTTAACTTTCTTAATTTTCCGATTTAAGAAGGAATAATATTTATATATTTAAATATATTTTTTTAAATTGTAGTTAAAATTGTTATCCATATAAATATTTTATAATTAAACATTTGTTAGTTCCATATTATATAATTTAAAATTTTTGGTTTAGAAGAGTTAGTGGGTATAGTGGTGTTTCTCTGAATTTTGTTTGTATAAATATTAAAAAATTGTTAGTTTTATATTATTTAATTTAAAATTTTTGGTTTAGAAGATTTAGTGGGTATAGTGGTATTTGTATGAATTTTTAATGATAAAACTTGTTATTATTTTGTTAAGATTTTTCTTTTAAAATGACAGTGTTTAATAAGTAATATTTTATATTAAAAATCAACCATTAAATTTGAATTTCTTAAAATAATTATTTAACAATTTTAGTAATTTTTTGCGTAAATCAAAATATTATAAAAATAAGATGAAAATTGTACTTTATATTTATTAAGTTTTGGGTTTTTTTTATTATTAAAAAAAATGTAATGAACTTCTCGTTTTATTTGTTGATTTATATAGGAGATATAATTTCTTTTAAGTTAAAATTTGTTATAGTAGAGTTAGCAGATATAGTGGGTGTTTTGTTATTGATTTTATAGAATTTTTGGTTTAGTAAGATTAGCATAACTTGTAATTCTTTTGTTTTAAAAATTTTTTTTACTAAAAATCATTGTGTTTTAATAAGTAGTAGATATGTTAGAAAATTCTTAAAATATTGATAGATACATTAAAAAAATAAAACTAAAAATTATATGTTTTTGGAAGACTTAGTATTAGTATTAGTTTCTAAAATTTTAGGAAATTAATTTATTAAATTAATATCTATTCAAACAAATTAAGAAATATATTTTTTTTGTCGAAAACTGATTTCATTAATCATAAAAGATACAATCCATTACCAAGTGTGGTTAGCTCAACTGGAAAAGCACCATAGGCAAAGCCTTGAGGTCACATGTTCGAGTCACGCTTGGGAGGGAATACTCTCCAATTTGGAGGGATTTAACATGCTTTATGCCCGGCCCACGGAGATGTACGGGCTTCGGCCCAGAACTTCGAGGTTAACAAAAAAATAAAATAATAAGATACAATCCATTAGAGGGCAGATACAAACCCAAATGAGGTACGATAAACCCATTAGAGGGTACAATAAAACTCATTTTAGGGTAGAAAACAAACTCTATCGAATAGAGTAACAAACCCGAATACGTGTAAATATTTAATTTCATTGTTTTTGGAAAAATTGACATTAATCTTTTTTTTTAAATATAAAAAATATATTTATTATTTAAATTTTTCGTTAAATTTTTATTTTTTTATGAAAGTTGTTTTGTAAGAAAATCAGTTAGTTATTATTCTTTTAGAACTTTTTATTAATTTAATTAGTTTAGTTAAATTTGTAGTAAAGACAATTATCATTAAATTTTCTACCATATTTACCGTTAAAAATTTTCTGTTTTTATTATAAATTTAGTGGCATAACTTATAATTTTTTTTTATTTTTTCAGTTTTTTGTTAATAATTAACGTGGTTTGATAAGCAGTAGATATACAAACTATATTTAAAATATTGATAAAAAAAATTAATCATGCACAAAACGCGCAGTATTGTCTAGTTATCAATTAATTATTAAAATTATAAATAAATAAAAATTAATTATGTTCGTTTTTAACAATAAGTTTTTACTAAAAAATATTAATCTTCGGTAATAATATTTATTAAATTATTGAACATTAAAAATAAATTAATTAAAAAAAACATACTCATAAGAAGTAAATATGTATAAACAGACACTAAAAACAAATGATTTTTTGGCTGAAAAAAAATCAAAAGAGTTTGAAGAATTCTTTTGACTTTTTCACCTTTATTTTGTTACCAGTGACAATGATGCCTTGCAGCTCTGATACACCGCCTTTTCAAAAAGCATTGAAACCCGAAAATGAAACGACCAAAAAGGCTACAACGAAATCAAGGAGCAAATTTTTTATACAAAAAATTGTTTACTTTAATGATATCCGAGTGTAGCCTGATTGCTTCTTCAGCATCTGTAAGAGCACGCCGATAATTTCCTAGTAATAGATTAACATGAGCTCGATTTGAGAACAATATTGAAGTCTCTGAGTCACTTAGAACTTTCGGATTAATGGCTTTCGTGTAGAAATCAACAGCTTCAGAGTAATGCTTTTTCCCTTTCTTCACACATTCATTGTCCTGTTCCTGTGATTGAGCAATAGACAAATGAATGAAATCAATTACACAAAACTTGATTTACTATTTGCTTCACTAAGGGACCCAATTAAAAAAAATTATAAAAAGATTTAATTTTTGGGCAAAGACAGTGAGAGAAGTTAAAACGTTTCAGAGTCGCTCACAAGAAGTTGTGGAACGTGAAAATGAGAGAAAACTTAATTATTGTGAAAGTAGGAGAGATGAAATCATGTCCGTCTCAACCGTACCATGCTTGGTTTAAAAAAGCGTGATTTTTTCTAAGAAAAATTAACACGATTATATTATTAATATTAACTTTTTAATATTTGTTGTTTTTTTCTTTTATAAAAATATTATAATAAATTAATTTTAGCAGTGATTGGTAACATGAATATATTTAGAAAATAATAGTATTAAAATTACATATTTAATAAGTAGTAGATAAGTTTTATTTAAAATTTTGCTCTAACAATTGGTTTTGTCCAAGGTGTGCCTAGGCAAACGCCTAGACGCAAGGCGTGAACGAGACAGTTAGTGCTTCGAGGTGCCTCACGCTTTTTAAAACAAAGATAACATGGCGCGAGGGCCGTCTCAAAGTCAATAAACACCCTGTTCGGAAATAAAAATTAGCTCCTCTATAAAAACAAATTTAATTAATAATTAAAAAAAAATTGAAAACCAAATAATTACATTGTTAAACTTTATTATTTCTTTTAGAAAACCACAATCATTCTCATTTGAAAGAATTCAAACATCATTCTTATCAATCTTTGTATTCATATCTTCATTATTTGTAGATTCACAATCATGGATTAAAGAAATTTTTTTAGTTTTTAAATTAAAAAATTTATGAAAATCCCATTTTTTAGATTCTATGAACTCTTCAAAAAAAAATTGGGTTGTTTTTGGTATTCATATTTGAAACCATAATTTAAAATATGATATAACGATAAAACATGAAATAATTAATTAGCTTCTTACGTTCAAGCAATAAATTGTAGAAATAGTCTTTAATTTTTTTTTAATCTGTAACTATTATTCAACCAATCAAAATTATTTCAAATTGAATGATAAATTATAAAAAAAATTGAAAAAATATATCACAAAATATTATAAATAAATTATAAATTTATAAAAGAGAATTTGAAATTACCTTACAGTTATATCTAATGGTTCTTTGTGAAAAGAAATTGTTAAAAAAAAGTGAGAATATTTGAACTTGATAAATCATTAGAATAGGTAACGTTTTTGCATCTATAGTAAAAATAATTAAAATATTAACAAGTTTTATTTAACAAAATTTTCCTTCCAATCTTCACAATTTCGTTTTTTCTTTTCCATTATTTACCACTTTCCAAATTCATTAATAATTTTAAAAATCAATATTTACTTTTCCAAAATTATCATTAATATAAACATCATTTACTTATTTAATTTGTTTATTTTCATTTTGTGTGTAGTCGATATAAAGATCAGAAATATTTTTTCTAAAATTAATTTTAGATCTAAATATATTACTTTAATTTTATTTTGAGGGCCCTCCTAAATTATGGATCTTGTTCGACCGCTCCAGTTGCTCGCCCTAAAAAACCCCACTGCATGGCGGTTCTAGCATAAAATAGAAAATCTCCTCTACTATTACATAATATTTTTTTATGGACCCTTAATATTATATATTTTAAGAATCATGTTCTTAGAGAAAAAAAATTTAGCGGTGAACTTCGGACCTATTAAATTTATATATTATTGTTATATTTTTATAAAAAAAAAATTTGCATCCTATGAAAATTATATTTGGATCCGCTCACGAGTGAAACACGAAAATAAAGAATGCGCGGAAGACACAAAATTAACTCCCGAGAAAATGTTAATTTTCATATGAGAGAAGCATAAGATGAACATTTTAGAAGAGACAAAATCGATAATAAGTATAAGATGAACCCTATTCGCTTATAAATTCTCAAAAAGTTAATGCATGAGGATAAATAAGAAAAGAGAGAGTACGGACTTTCAATGCCGTGCTTAGGTTCTAGGAGACCTGAGGCAAAAAAAATTAAAATATGGTCTTTTTGATTAAAAGATACATATTTGGTTTATCTAAAAATGTTGTGTATTTTTTTTACTTTTTCCTTTATAAAAATTATAAAAATGTGATACAATTTTTTATATTTCGGTGGTTTAAGACGAATGCCTTTTTTTTCTTCTACATAAACACGGCTCTGCGTTCTTTACAATTTGGAAAAGAAAAAATGAGTGAATGAGTAAGATACACGAACCCAGGTAGCTTATAAATTGTGAAAGCAATAAAAGAGAGAGTTCGTTTACAAAAAAATAAATAAATAAATAAAAGAGAGATTTTGCTTACCGATAAGAAATATACTATTTTAATTATTTATTTCACCGGTGTGTATGTTAATTTGTAATCATAGGAAAACAATTTATGCCAAATGTATTTAAATATTTTTGATACAAAAAAAAAAAGAAATCCATTTATTTCATTAATTCTCAAAAAGGAAATAACGTTTTTTTTTTTGGTTATAAAGTGCTTATATCAAGTTTCCATTAGAAAAATCTTAGAACAAATTAAACGTATATAAATTTTTCACAATATCAAAGTTAAGATATTGTGGATCCTTTTAGAAGAAAACAAAACACATAAATATTCAATAAGATATTTTTACTTTGAGCCAAAACAAAATACATAAATATTCAAATACGATATTTTTACTTCTCACTTACTATTAGATTCGGAAGAGCAGTCTTGGAGAGAGACTCTCAGAGAGTGTTGTAATACTTAAATTTAAATTGATTTTTTTACTTCTCACTTACTATTAGATTCGCAACATCAATGTCCAGATATTCTATGGCTTTGATCTTATTTATATTCTTCTTTCTCTCTTATATTCATACAATAATTAGATGATAAAATGTTTTTTTTTTTAAAGTCATATTTTGAGTTTAAAAAAAAAATTAAAAACGCTAAACTAATATTGGTTTATAGAAAACCAAAGCAAATACAAATTTTCACAAAGATTAGAAAAACATAAGAAAATTGTAAGCAAAACATTAGCAAAATTTAAGCAAATTATTTTTTAAATGAAAACAAAATTACTATTATCAAACATTGTAAAATCATTTTTTTAATGTGATTTCATGAATTTGATATATATACTTTTTTTCCCAACAGTACAATGTTTTTTTTTTATCTCATTACACATAGTTCTAGTGGAAAAATTGCAAAGATAGACATTTTTATTGCAACAATACTACGTATATTTTTTCATTTACATTTTTATATATTGAAAGGATAGCACTTTGTATAACATATTTTTTTCTTTTTCAATTATATATATATATATATCAATAATACTACCATTTTGATGTGTTATTTTTTACTATAAAAAGTTAAATTATTTATATTTAATAATGAAAATGTTTAAGTTTATTAACCATGACTGTATAATGTTATTTTATTAAGGGAAAAAACCCGTTTAATACCCCAACTTG
>OVAW01000735.1:0-12310 GCA_900406365.1 Heliophila coronopifolia | reverse complement strand
ATTCTCACGGAAGAATTTACTAAAATTTCCAGTGGACCTTCGAAACAGTTAAAATTGTTATGAGAAATATCCACTGTCTTTAGTCGAGGAATGTTCCATAACCACCCAGGGACTTTCCCTTTGATTTCATTACCATGTATAAGTATATGCTCCAAGTTCTTAAGGGTCTTTATGATGTTTGGAAACTCGCTGATGCCACAATAACACATAGACAATCCTTCCAAAGCCAATGGGAGGATGTATGAATGTGAACTTAATCTAGTTGGAGAGATAAGGTTACCGGAAATGTCGAGGTTCAACAAAGACTTCATCGAGGAGAAAAGCTTTAAGTCTATATGGTAGCTGGTGTTTAGGAAAGTGATGTCAAGATTGTCCTTCAAAATTGTTATTCCCAAGGGAGAGGAACTTCAGACTAGATGAAATATTAGAGTTAATAACTTCAATAGAACCAGTGAGATGGTTTCCATGTAGATTAATATGTGATAAGGATGTCAGCGTGAATAGAGAAGAAGGAATGGTACCTCTGAAGTTATTATTTAAAATATTAAAAAAAAAAAGAGCTTGGTTAAATTTTGAACAAGTGGGAAGCTACCGGTGAGTTTGTTTACGGCAAGTGATAACTTGATTAAACATGTTAGATTACTAATGGTAAGAGGAACTTGACCAGAGAAACTATTAGAGTTAAGAAACAAATACTCTAACCTAGAAAGATAGCCAATTTCGGAAGGAAGCGAGGAACTGAAGTTGTTGTGACCGAGATAAAGATAACGGAGGTTGTTCAACTCAAAGAGATTACTGTTGGGATTCAATTTTCCAGTAAAGTGATTAATAGAAAGGTTTAAAACTATGAGTTTGGTTATTTTCCGAAGAAGTGGGAAACTACCAGTGAAATCGGTTTGGGAAAGGTCTATATAAGACAACTTGCTAAGGTCATTTAACGAGGAAGGAACTTGGCCGACAAAGCCATTATGGGGTAAAGACAAAACCTCTAATTTGTTGAGACTGCCAAATTCGGAAGGAAGTGAAGAGAAGATGAATTTGTTGTCACTTAGATGAAGGTGACAGAGCTCATGAAACTGGAAGAGGCTAGTGTTAGACTTCAGAATTCCATCGAGACACGCTTTGAGTCGTAGCTTCATGACTGCACTGTTGATTTATCACACCAAACACCATTAGAAGAGTCACTCTGGTGCAATGACGAGTATCAAACTCGTTCTTGAACTTGGTAAAGGCTTCAATCTGGTGGGGACGGCAAGGAATAAGACCAACAAGAGGATTTTTATAAATGAATTGGCTGATCGATGAAATTGAGAAACAACAGAATATGAGTAAAGAGAGAAAATGAAAACGGAAAAGAGATTCCGACATTATAGTCATGAAAACTTGATAAGAAAGAATGACTTGGGTGTAAGAAAAGTGAGAGAAAATATTGGTATATATAAAGATATGAGATTGGAGCAATGTTACACACACAACTTGACATATAACAAACTGAAGTCTTTGCGTCAGGACAAGGAGAAGAAGATGCCAAAAGGTAATTACTTCGAACCACTCAAACCATGAATTTTAATATACTCACATATGTTCAAAATTACAAATATCAAATTCCCATAATAACAAAAAATATTGTATCTATTTTGTGAGACACGAACTGATTAAAAGTATGATTAAAAATTGGAAAATGATTAAAAAAACACACACAAACTTTTTCAATATATGCAAATTTAAATATAACGTTGTTAAATTTTATAAATTATCTTTGATCTGAACAAGCTCATCATTTTATATTATTGTTAAAAACAACCTTGTTAAATTGTACTTATATTATTATTTACTGAAATTATCATGTTCATGATCAAAATTTAAAACATATAAAATATCAATATTATTGAGGAATATTATTTCCAAAACGCCAAAGATATATGTGGGACTTTCTTCTTTTTAGTGATACGTCAGATGAACAAATTGAGGTGATTCAAAGAGTTTAAAATTGGAGTTATGTCATATCTTCACAACTTGACATTGACTTAGAGAAAAAGATGCTAACGCCATTTAATTTCTTACGTACTACTTGGATTGGAATCATATATATCAGTTAAAATTTTATCACGTGTTCAAAATTACATGAGTGAGGCATATATAATTGAATAGTTTATTAAAACATTATTAAACATTATAATCTCTATATTTGATTATATAGAATTTTACATTGTTTGGGTTTTGCATTGGAGCTATGTCATCCACACGACTTGACGTAGAGCTAGCTGAAGTCTTTGTTTTAGGAAAAAAAAGAGAAAAAGATACCAAAGTTGAAGCCATGAAATCCACGTCACTTAATTTCTTACGTTTGAATTGGATTGGAATAATATCTATATATAAGATTGAATTTTCTTGTACTATTATTACCACGAGCGGTCTTAATGAAATAGAACTATAAGAAACATTTAATTCGATTCAAAGTTTTCTAAAAATTAATTTATGCCCAATTTTTAAACTAAAAAATTATTTTTAAAAAATAGTGTCAAATTTTAGTTTTGCTTCTGACTCTCAAAATATTATAAAATTCCAGGGTAGCACTTGATTGTTACATTTGAGAATTTGTGGAGGGGATTAGAGAAAGACTAAGTCAAAATTTAAAGAAATTATGACATTATTTGTTTGTAGATTGGATAATGATTTGTTATAATTCTTATCTCTAGTATTATATTATCTTTCTTTTTTTAGTTCCAGTTAGACAAAGACTATTAGTGTATATCTTTAATTTATTTGGGTCATAATTCGATTCTAGGTTACACATTCTTATCAAGTAGATTAATCGAATGTTAAAATCCGTATAATTTTTTGTAACAGAAAAACTTTTGTAAATGTAATAAAAAGCCAATTACCAGAAAGAAAAAATAATAGCTTTGATGTGCATATAAGACACGCATTTTATAATTGATCTTATTTCTGTAGAATTGATGTTTGTCAAATCTCAAAAGTTTCTCAGACCAATTATCTTGACAACCCACTCTGGCTTGTAAGAAACAATGAGTTGTGCTATTGCTAATCCAAGAATTACTGTTCAGCACTTGTACTTCTTCCTTGTCATGTTGTTCTTTTGGTAGCACATTAGTCTCAAAGCAACTTTCCTCGAGATGAATACCTTAATGTCCTTCATTCTCTTGGAAACATGATTTAGGTTGCCTAATAATTTGTTGCTTATGGTATTTCACCCTTGAGTTTGTTGTGAGACACATTTAGGTATGCCAAAAATGAGAGCTCCCATAGTCCTTTAACAATACTCCATGAGAGTTGGTTTCTTGACAGGGCTAGACAGAGGAATATGGCCTTTGAAAGCGTTATATGATATGTTGAGTTTGTTTTCAGAGAAATCAATGGTGCTGTAGAAAGTGATGACATTTGCTAGTTTCAATTGTACACCTTTTTATTGCAAATCTATATGATCCACATATGCATAAGCAATTAAATTGTAATTTCCTCGTATACCGTATATAGACCTCCTTCTTCATTCATAGTGAATGATGATTGTTTCAAATTGACAAAGTAACTTGATGGTAAGCATCCCGTAAACTTATTTTGAAATAAATCAAGAATCCGCAGATCTGGAAACCCGAGAAGACCTTAATGAGGAGGAGATATATGACCATAAATTTGTTTGAATGAAGTATAAGTGCTTGCAAAATTTGTAAAGCCTTGGGCCATAAAAGAAGTGTGTCTTCGATTATGTTGTTTTCAACACAAAGAAAATATGAAGATTGATATATATAAAGATATGAGATTGGAGCAATGTCACAACCAAACATCTTGACTTAGAGCTAGCTGAAAGTCTTTGTGTCGGGACTAAGAGAAGAAGATGCCAAAAGGTAATCTCTTCGAACCACTCAAACCATGATTTGGAATTTACTCACATATGTTCAAAATTACAAATATCAAATTACCGTAATAACAAAACATTGTATTTATTTTGTGTGAAATAAACTGATTAAAAGTTGGAAATGATTAAAAAAACACGAACTTTTTCAAAATATACAAATTTTAATATAACCTTGTTAAATTTTATATATTATCTTGGATCTGAACAAGCTCATCGTTTTATATTATTGTCAAATGATTTCACAGAGGATAGTTTTGAATTATTATTTCCATGAACAAAGTTTAAAACATATAAAATCTTTCCTCAACCTTCTTCTGCAACTATTCTTGGTTTTCTACAAATACAGATTCTGCATTTGTTCTATTTCTTGAAGACTTGGCGACACAGAAAGAGTCTTGGAGGACTTAAATCCTCACAGATACGGTCTTGCTGATATTGATTTGTTTGTCGTTTGGAGAATGCTTTTGTTAAAATTTTTATATCTCTCACCCAAGGTTGTCTCAAATTTTTGGAAGGTCCTATTAAATTATATTAATAAGGTTTTCATTATGGTAAAGTAAATTAAAAATTAGATTTTAATATAGACACATATATTTTAATATTTTACACAAACTTTTCTTAGATTTTTTTTATTTTTTCATAACAAGAATGCAAACCAAAAACGGATGAAAATTCCGAAGGAAATTGGACGACTTCCGCCATCGCCACTTCTGGTGGTGTAGATTCTATATATCTTTTGTATTTATTTTTGTTTTATACACCTTTTATTTTTATTTTCTATTTTTTCATTTAAAATTTCCATTTTATATAATATAGTATAATACTATTTAACCATTAATTTTATTTTTTATTAATTTTGAATTTAAATTCTATTATAATTCGTTTATTGAATTAAATTAAATAGAGAAAATTCGTTTTTTTTAATATTAATTTTGTGTTCCCTCAAAAACATTCATCGTTAAACTGTCAGAATGCTGTAAGAGATTCTGTCCGAAAGGCGTCATACATCCCTCAGAAATTTCAATCTGACATCTGTCAGAAAATTCACTTGGAGCACTTTCAAAAAATCGTCGGAAACTACGGCCAGATTCATGTCGGAAACTCCATCTGAAAAAACTGTCGGATAAATTTTTCGACCATTTTTTTTTTTATTTTTTTTTAAATTTTCTTGTACTATATATATTTCCATTACGTCTGGACTAAAACTCATGCATCACCTTGGCTCGTGGTTCAAACATTTTAAATCCCTCCAATAGAGCAAAGTATTTTCTCAATGTGATTCGAACTCGTGACTTCAAAGCTTTGAGAAAAATATTTTTTTCAGTTAAACTAACCACACAACTAAAATCAGAGAATTCTAAGTTAAAATTTTAAAGAAGATCTGACATTGATTTGTTTGTAATTTGGAGAATGCTATGTAAAAATTAATCTCTCTCTCACAATTTTAATTCAAAATTTTATACATTATATTCCTTATGTCTTCTCTAAATAATCTTAAGGCATTAATCTTACTTTGATTTTAAGTTAGATGTCTATAATTCATAATATTATATCACAGATACGTTTAGACTTCTCCATTGTGGATAACACTAGATGACCAATCTGGGAACATATTAAATATTTCACATCAAAATTTTAAGAATTTTTGGAATAATATATAATATATATGATTGACCTCTTCAATTATCACTGATTGGTTTTAAATTGGAAGTTCATAACTAATATGCACCCATAAACATTTCATTGCTATGATTAGTGCTTCAAACTCCGCGTGAAAATGCGATAAGACTGCTTTGGTCTCTTGTGCTCTCAATATATAATAAATGGATGGATTTTGATCATATGATCTTATATATAGCGTTGTAAAATTAGTTGTTAAAAAATAATACATAACTACAAATTATTTTGTGATTATGAATGTTAATTTATGGAAACTTAAAGTATACTCACGTACAGTCAAGAAAACCGATGGACATATCTGTTGAAATTCCGTTGGAAATGTAATTTCCGACGGAATTCTGACGATATTGGTTGGTCGGTTCTAGATGGTCGAAAATTTTACTTTTGTTTTAGACCCCCAAAAATTTTAGAAAATTTGAAGGCCGGACCAATATGATATATTGATTTGTCGTTTTCTGTCGAATCAATTTTTGACAAAAAAATTATCAAGGCTACATGCAACCTGGATCCATCGGAAAAATCAAAAGCATTATCATACAACCTCTTCTTATTATCTTTGAGCTTACAATATGAATGACAAGTAATTAATTTTAATTATTTACGAAGAATTAAGGATAACCATGAATCAGTTTTTGTATCATACGACGAAAGTTGGTGTCTAAGAACCACTCAAACAATGAATTGAACAAAAAAAAGCTAATTTCACAAATACAATATCAAATATCTCACATCGGAAGTTTAGAAGATTATAAAGTGGTATAAATGGTGGAAGGACCACTCCATTTATCACCAATTGGTTTTAACTTGGATGTCCATATTTCCTAATATGGTATCAGAGCCACGATTCTGCTTCTTGATTGTGATTCCCCCGGTGGATGTTCATTCCCATGATTTCCACGTTTCAGATGTCCAATCCTGAACTGAGGGGCGTATCAAATATCCCACATCGGAAGTTTAGACAATTATAAAGTGGTATATAATGGATATGGACCACTCCACTTATCACCAATTCGTTTTAAGTTGGATGTCCATAATTTTCTAATACACAACTTGAATTATTGATAGTTGAAGTCTTTGTATTTAGGACAAAGAGATCTAGGTGCCAAAAGTTGTTGACTATTTTATTTTTATTACATATAAATTTGATTGGATTCATAAATATCAGTTTGAGTTTTCTTACATATGTTCAAAATTACAAATATGTAATCGACACACAAATTAGTGCCTGATTGGTAGGATGGTTAGAATGGAGTTATAACACTAGGCAATCAAAAGTAAAAAAAAAAAGTTTTACATGTGTGGAAGGAGCAGAAAACTGTATACATGTTTTTTGGCGATTCCACTTTCTTGCTGTATCACTTTTTCATCTTAATTTTTTTATTTTCTTCATTTTTCTTCATTTTTCTTTTTATAACTGTATATATTACTGTCTTATATATATCAGATTTACTACAATTGCCGACGTGGAGCTCAGGCTAACCCTTACTCTCGTGGCTGCAATGTCGCAATGTCGCATATATTATTACTATATATATGTAAATTTCTCTGGGAATTATATCTATTATTGATCAAAATTTGTTACATAAACCAGGATATATATATATATATATATATATATGAAATAAATAGTTGTTTTACAATATAAAGAACAGTACTGTTACATTTAAGTATTTGCAAAGTTCCGGTCTTTGTGTTCACATGTAGTATTAAGTATTTGCAAAGTCTCCGGTCTATGTGTTCACATGTAGTATTTGCAAAGAGGCTCAACATTCATATTTAATAATATGTATAAATTATTTATCTACCAGCTGAACATATATCAATAATTTATTGTCATGAAGAGTTATACATAACTATAGTTACCCAATTTTAAAACCCAATATATTTAAAAATAATATAATTTATATAAAATGTGACATAAAACTTTTATTTTGATTTAGGGTCCGACCTGATCATCGTCTGTGTTGCCTTATAACAAAGCATTCTGCTATCTACAAACAAATCAATATAACAGTATTATAAAAAAATTAAATACATCAGCTTTGGCGTCTTTTTCTCTTTGTCCTAATAGTGTATAATAAAAGCTATTAATTTAAAATAATAGTGTAGAAGAGACTTTAGCTAGTTTTTTTAAGTCAATTTGGGTAGCTCAATGCTATGATTTAACCAATTCTTTTAAAATTGCTGTCCTTAAAATTCTAAAATATATTGGTTAGAATTTATTAAACCAAGGCTGCTTGTTAATATTTAATCCTATATTTAGGATCCAATTTGTTAGTATTTTATTTGTATTTTTGAACATATGTGAGAAAATTCAAACCGTTATATATTTATAAACGAATTTGTTATATACGTGTTAATAGTATAAAGAATAAATTGAAATAAATGGTTGTTTTACATTATAAAGAATAGTACTGTTACATTTAAGTATTTGCAAAGTCTCCTGTCTTTGTGTTCACATGTAGTATTAATTAAATCACGTACAGAGGCGTAACATTCATATTTAATAATATGTATAAATTATTTATCTACTAGCTGAACATGTATCAAAAAAATTATTGTCATGAAGACTTATATATAACTGTAGTTGCCCAATTTTAAAACCCAATATATTTTAAAATAATTTATTTAATGTGACCTTAAACTTTTATTTTGATTCAGGGTCCGACTTGGCATCGTGTTTGTGGCCTTGTAACAAAGCATTCTGCTATTTACAAACAAATCAATTCGAGATCTTCTTTAAATTTTGACTTAGTCTTCTTAATCAACTCCACATTATAACAAAATTAAATATATCAGCTTTGGCATCTTTTTCTCTTTGTCCTAATAGTGTATAATAAAAACTATTAATTTAAAATAATAGTGTAGATGAGACTTTGGCTAGTTTTAAATCAATTTGGGTAGCTCAATGCTATGATTCAGCCAATTTTTTAAAATTGATGTCCATCAAAATTCTAAATTATATTGTTTAGAATTTTTTAAACCGAAGGCTGCTTGTTATCATATAATCCTATATTTTGTATCCAATTTGTTTGTATTTTATTTGTATTTTTGAACATATGTGGGAAAATTAAAACCGTTATATATTTATAAACCAATTTGTTATGTATTTGTTAATATTTAATCCTATCCTTCAACATAAATAAACTGTTACTTGTATCCTTGTTCTATTACAAAGACATTGGTCCAATGCATAATCACATAATCTTTATTTAAACCAATATTCCCTCTCACTTTTCTTACACCAAAACCATTCTTCTTATCAACTTTTCATGATGATCATGTTGGACTCTCTTAACCGTTTTCATTTTCTCTCGCTACTCATATTTTGTTGCGTGTCCTCCTCTTCATCAAAAATATCCATTTTTGAAAATCCTGTTGTTGGTCTTATTTCTTGTTATCCCCATCAGATCCAAGCTTTTACAAAGTTCAAGAACGAGTTTGATCCCCGCCTTTGCAATCATCATGACTCCTCTAATGGAGTCTGGTGCGATAAATCAACAGGCGCCTCATGAAGCTACAACTCACAGATTGTCTCACTGGAATGCTGAAATCTAACAGTAGCCTCTTCGAGTTTCATCATCTCCGTTACCTTAATCTCAGTAACAACAACTTCATATCCTCTTCACTTCCTTCTGAATTTGGCAATCTCAACAGGTTAGAGGTCTTGTCTCTACCCTTCAATGGCTTCCTCGGCAAAGTTCCTTCCTCATTTAATAATCTAAGCTTATTGTCCTATTTAGACCTTTCCCGAAACAAAATTATTGGTAGTTTCCCAATTGTCTGGAATCTAACCAAACTCACATATTTAGACCTTTCCTATAATCACTTCTCTGGAACATTGAATCCTAATAGTGGCCTCTATGAGGTGCACCACCTTCGTTACCTTGATCTTAGTTTCAACAACTTCACGTCCTCACTCCCTTCCGAATTCGGAAATCTCTATAGATTAGAGTGTTTGTATCTACACTCTAACGAATGTTTTGGTCAAGTTCCTCCCACATTTAGTAATCTAACCCAGTTAATCCAGTTGTGGCTTGCCACAAACAAGCTCACTGGTAGCTTTCCACTTGTTCAAAATCTAACCAAACTCTCAGCTTTAGGAGTGAACCAAAATAAATTTATTGGCACCATCCCTTCTTCTCTATTCACAATGCCCGTCTTATCAGCGCTTGATCTGTCTGAAAACCATTTCACCGGCTCGTTTGAACTTCTTAACTACTCTACTTCATCTAGCCTTAGGTACCTCAACCTGGGGGACAACTTTTTTGAAGGAAAAATATTAGAGCCTATCTCAAAGCTAATCACTCTCACAACTCTTCGTTTATCTTCCCTAAACATCATCTACCCAATTGACTTAGAGATATTGATTTCCTCTATGAAATCTTTGTCTGAACTCGTACTTTCCCGTAATAATATATCTCCTACCAGTTTAAGTTCAGATTCATACATTCCATTGTCCTTGGAATCATTGTTTATAAATGATTGTGGCATTAGCGAGTTCCCAAACATCTTAAGGACCCTTCATAACTTGGAGCATATAGTCATATCTAGTAACGAGATCAAAGGGAAAGTCCCAGGGTGGTTATGGAACATTCCTCGTCTACAGACACTGGATATTTCTGATAACTATTTCAACAGTTTTGAAGGCCCGTTGGAAGTTTTAGCAAATTCATCAGTGAGAATGTTATATTTGGCTGCAAATAATTTTGAAGGAACACTTCCTCCTCTACCACTCTCAATTCACGGCTTGTTTGCAAATGCTAATAGATTTAGAGGGGAGCTACCTATCTCAATTTGCAACAGAAGCTCATTTTAGATTCTTGATCTATCTTACAACAAATTCAATGGTTTTATACCTCAATGTCTAAGTAACTTCACGGCTGTGGATCTCCGGATGAACAACTTGGAAGGGAGTATTCCTGATGAGTTTAATGTTGATGCCTCTCTACAATCAATCAATTTTGACTATAATCGACTAAGTGGGAAGCTTCCAAAGTCTCTTCTAAACTGCTCATATCTAAAGTTTCTTAGTGTTGAAAACAATAAAATCGAAGACACCTTTCCTTTCTGGCTCAAGGATTTACCAAATTTGCAAGTACTTATACTTCGTTCAAACAAATTTTATGGTCCTATATCTCCTCCTCATCAAGGTCCTCTAGGGTTTCCAGAGTTGCGGATTCTTGAGATATCAAATAATAAGTTTATTGGAAGCTTATCATCAAGCTACTTTGTTGATTGGAAGTCATCGTCACTAACTATGAATGAAGATGTAGGTCTATATATGTATACCAAGAGACAATTGTAAATGTAATTTCGTATGCATATATGGATCATATAGATTTGCAATACAAAGGTCTACACATGGAGCAAAGGCATGTCCTTACTTTCTATAGCGCAATTGATTTTTCTGGAAACAAACTTGAAGGAAAAATTTCTGAATCCATTGGTCTTTTGAAGGGATTGATTGCACTCAACTTATCGAATAACGACTTCATAGGTCATATTCCTCTGTCGCTTACAAATTTAACGAAACTCGAGTCACTGGATCTCTCAAGAAACCGACTTTCAAGGACTATTCCTAAAGGTCTTGGGACGCTCTCGTTTCTGGCATACATAAATGTGTCTCACAATAAACTCATAGGTGAAATACCACAAGGAACACAAATTACTGGGCAACCTAAATCATGTTTTGAAGGGAATGGGTTACTTTGTGGTCGTCCTCTAGATGATAGTTGTTTGAAGACTAATTTTCAACCAACACAACAACATGAAGAGAAAGAAGAAGAACAATTGTTGAACTGGAAAGCAGTTGTAATTGGCTATGGTCCTGGATTGATTCTTGGAATGGCAATAGCACAAGTCATTGCTTCATACAAGTGAGAGTGGGTCGTCAAGATATTTGATATGAGAAACTTTTGAAATTCTTTTGAATTTTGAGTTTGACGATTCCACTTGTATCAAATTAGTTGTTGGTTTTGTAAAGAAACTTTTCCTTTTGTTTGTTGTATTTTCATCTTATGTTTTTTAATATTTGTTTTTCTATAAAGTAAAAAACGGTAAAACCTATATTTTGATTTTCTTTGTTATATCTCATTGCCCGAGCACAAAACACATATTTGATTATCTTTATTATGTAAGTCAAAAATGAAGATGCCAATATTTTGCAGCATCTTTATGCGATCAAAATTTTAAATAAATCTGTTATTGCTATACAAAAATAATGTTATTTATTTTCTGATATTTTATTAAATGAAACTGTAGTTATGCACAATAGAAAACTCTTTTAAAAATTAGAAAATTGACTATTAACCCTTTCCATTAATGACTATAGATTAACTAAAAAGGTTTCGATTATTTTAAAAAGCCAAAATATAATGTTTTCTTTATATAAGAAACATTTTTATTTTTTCTACACTTATTTTTACGAATTTTCATGAGACAACAAATCTGTATTACATAATAATGATTTTGAAAATTTTGAAATATTTTGAAAAGTATTAATAATATTTTCAAAATTAAATCCGTTTTATAAAAATATTAAACCGATAATTGAATAGTTTTATATAGTTTATATTAATTATTTAAAAAATATTGGTAAGATATAGTTATTTGGTAGTTACAATAATTCTATTATGTCAATTCATATAAAAAATTACTTATTTCAGATTTCTATAAAAAGAAATCAATGGAACCAGTGTGATAATGCAACTATATGTTGAGTTGTGGAGGCAGATCGTCAGGAATTTCTGG
>OVAW01000734.1:0-12312 GCA_900406365.1 Heliophila coronopifolia | reverse complement strand
TTTTCGGATAGTTCGAGGGTTTTTTTGCATTATTCCCTAAAGAAAAGCACTAATAATGGAAAAAAGTAAATTCCAAGTTGCCCACTTGCAAATCTCATCAACTAAAATAAATAAAACCCATTCTTTACATCTCTCCTTAAATCTCATCTCTCATCAAAATCAAAAATCCCNAATCTCATCTCTCATCAAAATCAAAAATCCCAAAAAATCAAAAATCAAAAATCAAAAATCAAAAATCAAAAATCAAAAGATGACACAAATGTTTTCAATACTCCGCCGTAATTTCCAAAACTTCCGTAAGAGCCACCGTGTAGCTGACGAGACGACCGTTAACGTTAACGTAGGAGGAGTAGGAGAAAGACGAGACGGAGTTAACGACGTTATTATGAGATTCCCTTTCTCAATCATCTCGTGTTTTGCGGTGCCACGTGTCAACGGGACAGATGGGTTGTGGATGTCGGGAGATTACGGAAGTGTGTCGGAAGTTAATCATCTTATGGTTAGTGATGGTATGAGATATTCAATTTTAATGTAACAAATTCATATATGTTTTTGTTATAATACAAATTAAATATATTGTTAGTGTTATATGGTTTGTAACTTTGTATAGTGTTGAATCTATATGAGATGTTGAACAATTTTGTTCTTGGATTAGATTTAAGATTTTTTTTTTTTTTTGTAGTATAATTTTTGGTCACAGCTTTATTTTTTCTTTCTTTAATCAATCATGAAATACCTATTTTTCACTTTTTCTTTACATGCCTAATTTTTTTCAAGTATATATATATATATATATATATATATATATATGTGTGTGTGTGTATAAAGTAATTCCTTTTTCTAGATTTTTTATTAGTATTGGCTATAACAAAAACAGGAAAAAATGCAAACAACTTCCCACTAAAAATAAATAATCTTAATTAAGAAAAAATATAATATAAATTTTATCTATAAATAACAAATTAAACATTAATAATTTTAATGTACAATTTTGTCCATATTTTGTTGATTTATTTATGAAAATGTAAAAAAGAGCAACAGCCATGAATTGTATTTCTATTATTATAATTTATATTTAAGAAATTCAATTTATAAAATATATAAATTTATTTCATAGTTTTTACTTTATATATTTCTGATAGTTGCCATTAATTTTTTTTATATATCCAAACTGTTATATCTTATATAGTTGGACCGAAATATAAGTTATCTACTTTAACCAAAAAAAATAAAAAATAAATAAAGATATATAAGTATATATATATATTATATAAATTATTTATAATCAAATATATTTATTATTTAATGCGTGAACAATGATCAATCATAGCATTAAAAATCCAAAACCTAACTCTTTCATTTTTTTAAATTCGAATTATGGTTACATTGTCGTTGGTGGTCCATCCAGAGAAATTGAAAAGTGCCACTTGTAGTCGACTGATTGAAATTATAATCAATTTAAACTATTTTGTATTTTTGGTAATTTCGAACTTTGAACGTACGGTGTAGTTTGAAAGAAAAAAAAAACATCATACGCTTCAAAAAGGAGAAAGTTAAAGGTGTGAAATGTGCGTCTGCCTGTGGGTTAGATCTAGCCCAATTCAGAGCGGTGTGGTCTAAATCACATAAATTTAGACTCGTTTAGTCTGCGATATTTACATGTTAAACCAATATTGACCGCGTGATAAGTGGATGGGCGCGTGCGATTATGCGATTTAACCAATATCTCTCACCCATATTAAATGTCCATATAAAACCATATAATCGATATAGTAAATTAATTTCTCTTCCGCCTACCCACCCGTCAAACCCCTATTTGTTTGTTTAATTAAATAGTTAATGTTTTTTGTTTACGAAAAAAATATCCAAAATTTTTGGGTCAGACAAGCTAGCCCGTGGAGAAATTTATTGATTAGCCTGCAATCACTGTTTGTTTTTGCAGTGCTGTCATGGTCATCAATATTTTTATCGCAGATTTGCATGGACTTCAACTTTTTCTGAAACTATGTCGAAAACTAAAAAAATGCAAAATTGCCAACTATCGAATCAGTTACCAAAAAAAAAATTATTTTTTGTTTGGTCATATATTCATAATATCCAAAAACAAATTTGTCGACGTGGACCACAATAGAACGATTAGCGTAAATCCTATAAAGAAATTTCATCGTCTAGGCATAAAATCAAACTTCTGATATTATGTCACTGAAAAATACACTCTAACCATTAGATTAAAAGTCACTCGAGCATAAATTTTTTTTTCACTATAAATCTCTTTATATATATAAAAATTAAACACTAAATAAAAACGGTAAATAAAAAGAAAATAAATATAGATTGATAAAATGTGATCTTAAAAAGAAGATCAAGATTCGATTTGGACAGTGATTGAATAGTTTACCAAAATTAACGAATATTTAACTTTATCTTACCATAGTGGATAGTAGTCACACTTTGAAGTTTTGTCTCCTTTCAAACTTTTTTATGCTCTCTCTTTGTAACATCAATAGAATATGTTCTTCCTAAGTTCACAAATGAAATTTTATCCTTCTTAGTGAAGATATATATTATACTATTACTTTGATATATTTTGATATTTAATTGGTGGAGATTCATCAATATCGAATCAACTTTTTCATATATTATAGGAACATATGATACCAAACTTTTATGTTATATTCTCTCTTTCACATATATTAATTATACATATTGTTTATATAAAATCAGTATCATTAATGCTGTTTCGGGTATATAATTCTTAGACTTGCACTAATGTATCTTTTGCAAATTATTGGGGTTTTTAAAACTAAAATGAATAATATTTTTTTGTAAATGAATATTTTTTTTAGCACATTAACAAATCAATTTAATATTTTTTTGTCCTCTCAAGTTCAATATATTGCGATGTTTAAAATCCAAACTTAATGAACTTTATGTCATGATTGGACCTGTATTGAGCCGTCCATCGGAATGAAAAGTAAAAAAAAAGCAAACATATGAAAATATGAAAGCAGATCCAGTCCTGAAATTCTTTAAAATTTTTATTTTAAAAATCTCTGTTTAATGAACTTTAGGTCATGACCAAAACTGTGTAGATCCGTCCATCAAAATGAAAAGTTTAAACAAATATATGGAAATTTGGAAGCTGATCCAGTCCTCAAATTTTTTAAAATTTGGGATATGAAACAAAACGAAAAATTTAAAGACCACTTCTTAGTTAAAAAAAATTACAAAAAAAAAAAAAATCTAATTATAATATTCTAAAAAGTTTTAGTGGCTCAGCTTAGACTCAGAGCCACCAGTGTGAAAGCTCAATTTTATTAACAGCATCAATTTGTCAAACTAAGAACCAATAGTTTTGATCCGTATAGGAATGCTGAGTAGAATGTCAAGATGGTTGCCCTCCAACGAATTTTCCTTTTTTTTTTTTTTGCAAATGATGTCCCAAAACTTTTAACATATTTTTTGATGTCTGAACATATGGTTTGATATGGTTTCATGGGCTTAAACCCAAAACCCGACCTTACAAAATTGGACGGTTCATGTTCAGTGTTTTTTGTGCAATTTAAAATGTAGTGGGAATTTGATGTTTTTGTCGATTTCTAATCTTTTTAATATATTATATTTGAAGCTATTATAGATCCCTTAATCATGCACCCAATAGGTTAACTAGAGGACCCTTGTTAAATTCTTAAAACACGGCTTTAATCTTTATTATAAAATTCAAACGTATTTAAGAAAAGTAGAAAACCAGATTAGATTTTATACAATATTAGTAGATAAAGTCACAATTAATAAATTTACATTTTTTAAGTAAAAGTTAGAGATATGGAAGCTAAGTGATCTATTGATTATTTACTGCATTTTTTACTTTTATACTTTGACCGGAGTTCGAATGATGACTAATTAAAAAAAAACTAAATAGGATTAAATTAATCAATGTTAATTGGTTTTAAAAAAAGTTATAGATAATAACAACTTTGCACTTGTCCTACCACATTTACACCATAGTATTTTTATAGGTCCAGTTTTTTGTTGAATCTTTTTTTTTTACTTCTGAAATCTCACTAATTTCAATGTTCAATGTTCTTACATATATTTTCCAATCTTAGGATTTTTTAATCAATACATTTCCAAATTTAAGATTTTCAATAAATTTTAGTTTTTATTTTGCCTTAATTTTTTTTTTAAAAATTATTGACATATGAGTACACTATGGAATAATGTTAACTGCAACAAATCTAACATATTCATTTAACAAAAAAAAATCACATATTCATAATCTGGCCATTTCAAAAATGTACAGCCAAAAAATAAAATTCAAGAAAAATACTCTATGCAATTGTCATCTAATGAGTTGCAATAATTCTCTCTACATTTATTAAACTAATTGTATACCTTAACTATAACCAACTCTAGTTTAACTATTCTAAGAGCCCGACGCAAAAACTAAAGATAGACTCCTAATTTTTTTTTTTTAATTAAAAATACATCACTATCATTTAAATTTAAATTTTATATTTATTATATAAAACAATATTTTATGTATCCCACACAAAAAAACCCAACACAAAAAATAGTTTGTTTAAAGTAAAAAAAATATTTTAATTGACAAAAAAAAAAAGAATTAGCGGCATGTTTCTGTGTAGGACCTTAATAGAGGTGTAAAAAGTGAAAGTTAGAATGAATGCCAGAATCCAAACACAAAACAGATCCAAAATCCGTTTTACAAGTAAAAACACCAAAGATACGATAGTTTGTAAACAATATTACTAAAGTGTGTTGCACAAGATTATCATTTATTGGTTGGCAAGTAAAAGCTACAATCTCAAACAAAAAATGGAAACGAGAATCTAGTTTTTGTCCAAAACGGATCTAAAACCGGTTTTTCGAGCCAAAAACTCATAAAATAAGATAGTTAGTAAACAAGACTATCAAATGGATTTGGGAGAAGAGTATGAGACGAGATGATCATTCTTTGGGTAGCAAGTAAAAACCCTCACTCTAAACAAAAAACGGATGCTAGAATCTAATTTTGGTCCAAAATGAGTTTTTCAAGCAAAAAATTCTTAAGTTAAAGATAATTAGTAAACAAGACTACCAAAGTATATTGGGAAGAAGTGTATCGAAAGAGATTATCAATCCTTTTGTGGCAAGTAAACGTTACCACTCTAAACACTAAACCAAAACAGATCTAAAACAGATTTTTCGAGCCAAAAACTATTAAGATAGGATAGTTAGTATATGATTAGATTATCATTTATTGAGTGGCAAGTAAAAGCTACCACTTTAAACACAAAACGGATACTAAAATCTAGTTTTGTTCCAAAATGATTCCAAAACGCGTTTTACAAGTAAAAAATACTCAAGTTTAGATAGTTTGTAAACAAGACTAACAAGATGGATTTGAGAGAGGTGTGTGGGATGAAATTATCATTCCTTGAGTGGAAAGTAAAAGCTACCACTCCAAAGACAAAACAAATGATAGAATCTAGTTTTGGTCCAAAACAAATCTAAAATGCGTTTTAGGAGTAAAAAACACCCAAGATATGATAGTTTCTAAACAAGACTACCAAGATGTATTGGGGAGAAGTATGACATGAGATTATCATTCTTTGGTTGGCAAGTAAAGCTACCACCTGAAACACAAAACGGATCCTATAATCTATTTTTGGTCGAAAACAGGTTTTTCGAATCAAAAACTCTTAAGATAAAATAGTTAGTAAACAAGACTATCAAGATGGATTGGAAAGAAGTGTAGATGGATTGGAAATAAGTGTATGTAGCCTTTGTTGTTACTGATTAAAAACATTTTCTTATTTTTTCAAGTTTTAGGTATTAGTTATAAACTAGATTCTAAATATTATATTTTTTATAACTTGTTAAATTTATCATTTTACAACAATTTAGTATATTTATATTCAATTAGTCGTAAATTTATGGCTATAACATTTAAAATTATTGTTATAAATTTTGTATTTTACACTTTTGAAATTGCGGATCAATTTATAATAGTTGTTATTTTTGTTCTGGCAAGATTAAATATAATAAAATTTATGTGATAATTTTTTTCTCTCATTTTAAAGTAGATAAACAAAATAATAAAATTATTATTTTTATTGCAATTAAATAATTAATTATTTTACATATTTATGTATAGAACTTATATTTGTATGTATACCAAATTGCTAATTTAAATATTTATTCTATTTCTAGATCATATTTTTCTTTCTTTAGTGAATATTGTATATAAAATTAGAACGTAAATTTAGTTTCAAACTTTTATTAATTATTTAAAAAAAAAAATTATTATATAAAATTTTGCATATGTCTCCACCAGCTAAAGCAAGGTTTTGATTATCTTCAAATCATTTTTCTCATCAATAAAAATATATACGTACATGAATGCATGTAAATAATCATATACTATTATAATAATAATAATTAAAAGTATAAAAAAATAAGATTGAAGACAATATATATATAGATACTAGATACTTTTCCCGCGATGCGCAGGATAATGGCTAATACATACATGAACTATACCAATATTTTTTAATTATAAATGAACTTTATCGCTGTTAAGATTCATACACTAACTTTTATAAATGTTCAAAACATACACTAACTTTTATAAATGTCCAAAACATACATGAACTAATCAAAATGAGTTTATTTATACATCAAGCATGACGGCGTTATCTCATCGTCACCGTCAAAAGACTAAATTGTATAAATAATCTCATTTTGATTATTTCATGTATGTTTTGGATATTTATAAAAGTTAGCGTATGAATATGAACAGCATTAAAGTCTGTGTATGATCAGAAAATATTGGTATAGTTCATGTATGTATTGGCCGTTATCCCCGGCGATGCGGGGATTTGATTTTTTAAAGAAATTTTTAGATTTTAGTATATATAACTTGAATAGTATTCTATGTTAAACATAAATAATATTATTAGTTTATTGTTTATTTTTAATTAAATATGTTTGATCATAAAATTATTTATTAAATACATTTAAATTTTGGGTTTTAGTCAAAATTAGTTCCTAAAAAATTGATAATTTAATATTTATTCAATTCTACTAAATATTTAATCACATTGTCTTTTGATAAAATTGTCATTAATATTTTTGAAAAAGATTTAAGGAAAAAAAATTTCAATTTTTTTTTGTGTTTAGTTTTTTATGTAAGTTTTCTTTAAAATAAAAAATTTGTTTGTTATTATATATTTAAAAAAAAAAAGAATTTAACATTAATTTAAAAACAAAATTGTTTGGTAACATGTTTATCTTTAAATTTTCTATTTTTTAGTATATTCAAGTTTTTTTAAAATTTAAATTTAATTGAAATTTTTTGATAGTTTAAAAAATATATATTTTTATAGTAAAATTTAATAGACATATTGTTAATTTTTTGTTAGTATTAATTTTTTTTAAATAGACACGTCTAACATTTTTTCTAATATAATTTTAATTTACTTTTTTAATTTATTTTTTAAAAATATATTTTAATTTTGTTTATTAAATTTTATTTTAATTGTACCCTTATTGAATTTTTTTATTTTTAGTAATTTTTAATGGCATAACTTATAAATTTTTTATTTTGTAAGATTTTTTCTAAAAAAAATAACTGTATTTTAATAAATAGTAGATATATATATCTTGTGATATTGCATATCTCAGAATTTATTATATTTTTCTCTTTGTGACTAAGTTTGTGGATTAAACTTTTAAGATAGATGCATATTTTTTTGTTCATGCAATACAAAAAACTAATTTTATATTAATATTTGTTGTTATTGTAAAAAAGTGGAAAACAAATAGTATTTAGGGTCCAAATGGTTGACACTCAGAATAATAATATATTTTTTAGTTCCGTTAAAAATGAGAGGAATTTTTTTAAAACACTATTTTTAGTAAATGGTGAATTTTCAAAGGAATATGGTGTAATGCTTAATTACGCTAGATTTTGTTCCTCTAAACTACCATCCATTTACACCTTTAGTATTAATGCGTTGTACAAAAATAATATAACTTTTCTATTGAAAAACTAATTCATATCTTCATCCGAAATAGAATACAAATGTTTTTCCACGATAGGTTGTAAGTGAAGATTTGAGAAATAAAAATAAAAATAAAAATGATTCGAAAAAAAACGATGATTATAAATTTTCCATGTGTTAGTAGATCATCTACTATTATATATAGTAGATTGATTTACTTAAATATAAATATTAATTAGTTAATTTCTGCATAGTCCATCTTAGATATTTTTTGTAACTTTCATCTTCTTACTTAGATTTTGTAACGGTGTATTTAATTATGATTTCAAAATAACTTTAGAGTCATCACAAAATTATCATTTATGTTAAGATGGCTATATGTAACCGACATAGTCATATAAATTTTTTAATTACAATGATCGCTGATAAATTATAAAGAAATAGATTTATGCAGCAATTTCATTTTGATAATTAATATTTATAATTTACAATTTACAGACAGGAGCTCTTAGGAGAACGGTTGTGCTCTGCTTCCTAGTCACCCAAGTTGTGGGTTCGAATCTAATGTAAGACGACAACAACAAAAAAATTACAATTTACAATTGTATAATCAATGAAAACCTTATATCCACTAACACATTATATAATTAATATGTTACCAATCTTTCTATTTTCCCAAACTTTCACTGTGACAAAATTAAAATAAATAATGAATATTTAAAAAGTATTTAAGCTAATTTGGTTCACCTAATTATATTAACTTTTCAAATTAGATTTTTTTTTATTTAAAGTTGTATCTTGTTTTTATAGCTAGATAATAATTATTATTATGTTCAATTAATAGGATATATTTGTTTATTTGAAGATTTAGATATTAGTTATAAATATTGATTATCTTCTCTTCCATGTTAATTCAAATATTTAATTTTTTTTCTTCCATCTTTGATTAATTATCATATAAATTATATATTTCTTTTTAATATAATTTTTTTATATAAAACTATTTCAATGATATTTGTAAATTATTTTTTAAATTTGTATCATAGTTTTAATAAATTCATTATAAAACTTCATTACATTTTTTTTAAATGGCATTACACTTCATTTAATGCAATCAAAGTTACATTTTATATATTAATACACACGACCATAAAATATAATAAACAGTGAAAATCTAGTGCATAATCAATAAAGATTTTTTTAATTTATGATAAGATCTACAACGGATCACAATATCTTTCCCAAATATGACAAAATTCTTAGTTAAAAATAAAGAACATATCTACGACAAAAGAAATCCAATAACTGAACTCAATAAATTAAAAAATCATATAATCACATTTTGTTTTGGAGAGAGATACTTGAATTTGAAATTAATATAAGTGAAAGAAGAACTCTTGATCTGTTTTTTTTTTTTGGTTTAGAATACATTTTTGCCAAATCTTAGTTTATATTCTTTACATAGTTTTACAACTATATATTTTTTGATAATTAAATAAATTATATTTCAATATACTAAAAACATATATTTTTAATTCAAATAATGATCTTTTAATCACAACTAAAGAATCTAATCATAATCAATTTTAATTTAGGAATATGAAATATAATGGCTAAAAAATTTCCGTGGTGGAATCTCAAAAAATGCAAATATCTTGAGAATTCTAATGCCTCTACGATTGCTACTAATTTAAAATAGACATTTGTTAAATTATATTATGTTTGCACACCAACAATTTGTGTCTATGAAAACTCAAATTCATTCGATGAAATAATCCGACAAAATCTCTCTTCACTTGTGTTTCAGGCTTCCATCTCTATCACATTTAAAATTTCTTAATTTTAATTTCGTTTAGATTCAATTGTTTTATTTTATAGATTTTCAAAATTTTGCTTCTCAATTGGTAAAAACAATTATTCATAAGAGAATGCTTGTGGATATATTATTGTGGGCTTTTAAGCATCTACCTCAAAATAATTTGGTCTAATCTCCATGCTGACTTTGCATACTTCTATATGAAGTAGAATTTTGTTAACTTTATATAGTCAAAAATATTTTTAACATGAAATAGAATTTTGAGCCAATCGATATTGCCCAATGTCTACTCGCTAGGTTCCTATTTGGGAAATATTGCACAAATCATGACTTCATAAATTGCGACATACAATGATCAACCTCACATGGATGGCAAAGCTAGGAAGAGATTTGCTAAAAAGAAATATGGGGTGGGCTGTGAGAAACAGCTAAAATTTGAGACACTTGGCTAGCCACCTCCCATCAAGAGGCATTTTTACCATTGAAGAAGTGGCGATAACATCTATACGCGAGGCCAAAGTGTGGAGTTTAACTCATGTGCCTGAGATCAAATCAAAACCACCTTCCTCTTACAACTGCGAACAAGAAAGAGAATGACAAATTGTAATCCGATCTGATGCAGCGTGGGAATCTGATAATAGGGTGGCGGGCCTCAGTTGGGTGTTCTTCGGAAGACAAGGAAGAAGATTGGAAGAACAAGAAGATATATGCTGGAATGTTAGCTCGACGCTAATCGAAAAGGGTCAAGCGATGCGATCGGCCATGAACGCAGCCCTCGAAAGTGGATATCGATGTGTTAAATTCGAATCTGATTCTCAACAACTGATTCAAGCGATTAAAACTGACTCCCTAATTTCAGAGAATCATGGAATCCTCAGTGATATCGAAGCTATGAAACCCTTATTCGAGTCTGTTGGTTTTACTTTCATTAAGAGAGAAAAGAATTCTGAAGCAGATGCCTTGGAAAATGCCGTTTTAATTAGTTGTAATCAAACTTAATTTATTAATCTAAGCGACTATTTTGGGTGATAAAAAAAAAAGAAATATTTAAAATCCTAACAACCAAAACGACATGGTTTCATATCGATTTTTTTATATATAAAACATAAACAGGTAAACAAGGTACCCGTTTAGTTCTCACCAAAATCTATTTAATAAATGAGTTTAAATGGATAGCCTATTTACACCTGCAAATTTTTTTTATTATAAAGACTCATTTATTTTCAAACCTAAATAAAAATCACTATTAACAAATAAAGTAACATTTTAATTCTCATCGTAATCACGGTTTTAAAAATAAGAAAGAAAAAAAATATGTGTAAAGATAAGAATAACATAAGGAAAACATGAGTTAAAAATTTTAAAATAAAAAACATAAGAATAAAAAAAGCAAAAACTTATCGAGAATCATCACAGATATACCATTACTAGCGCTTCTTTTTTTTGGTTAGCATACCATTACTAGTTCTAAGTTCCAAATAATAAAGTTTTAAAGTTTATTATGTATTTGGGTGAATTTTTTTGTATCCACATTGCAATCATATGTATATAACTTACATCATATTCAACATATTCAACGTAAATAATTATATTCTTGTATTCTATTTCAATTAATGATATATTTATTCTTTATATAAACATAATCCCCAGCTAATAAAATTTTTTTAGTAAAATATAAGTAGAAACTAAGAAAAGCATACAAAAATATATATAAAAAATAAAACTATAATGTCACTTGTGTTCCATCAATAACTATATAAAAATTAAAGGGAATAATGCAAAAAAACCCTCGAACTATCTCAAAAATGCAAGAAAAACTTCGAATTATTTTAAATGCAAAATAAACCTCGAATTTTATAAAAACCAGTAAAATAAACCTTTATTATAAAATGCAAAATAAATCTCAAAGTTAGTAAAAATATGCAAAATAAACCTCGGATTTATTGAAAACCTGCAAAAAATAAATCTTGATCTATATAAACCGCAAAATAAATATTGATCTACATGAAATTAAAAAAAAAATATCGATCTATATAAAATTTAAAAATTAATATTGTACAAAATTTTTAAGAAAAAATTTGTGCAACAGAAAAAAAAATTGTAAACGAAAAAAGAAAAAAGAATTGTTTAGTGAAAAACAAGAACATAAGTTTTTTAGAAAAAACATTTAGTTTTTTTATTGTGCTATTTTTCTTTAAAACATTTTTATGGAGCACAATTTCTTCATAACTTTTTGAATATTTTTTTCATGTTCAATGTGAGAAGAAAAAATACTATTTTGTTTGAAAAGTAAAGTAGATGTGATTTTGTATGGTTAAATGTTAATCTGAAAAAAAAAAAAAATTTTTTAAGAAAATAATTAATTTTTTTATAAGAAGAAAAATAATTTTTTTAAAGTGTTAATGAAAATATTTTTTGCAAATTTTTAATAAGATCAAAGTTAGTTTATAGTTTATATAGATCGAGGTTTATTTTGCAATATATATTGAT
>OVAW01000733.1:0-12318 GCA_900406365.1 Heliophila coronopifolia | reverse complement strand
AGACTAAATGATATTGGTCACAAATTATCGCTGTTTTGAGATAAATGCCATATTCGTATCTAAATAGTCGCAATTTTTTTTNAAATGCCATATTCGTATCTAAATAGTCGCAATTTTTTTTAATTATGACTATTTAGGGACGATTTATTTAGTCGCAGAATTTAGACGGCTTTGTGATTGCACTCACTTTAGTCACAAATCGGTCGCTAAATAGTCGTAAATATAGTATTGTTGTTTTTAATCGCAATCCAGTCGTAAATCAATTATTTTTTAGAGAAATAAGTATATATATTTATAATTAAATAAGTCAAAATAAATACGAAAACAGATTTTTGAGAAAATATAATTAAGTCAAATACAAAACAAAAAACTCCTATAATTATATATAATTGAGTCAAATACAAAACAAATATAATTGAGTCGAATTGAGCCGAAATACAAAACAAATATAATTGTATATAATTGAGTCGAATACAAAACGAAAACAGATTTTTGAGAAAATTGAGTCAAATGCAAAACGAATAATTGAGTCAAATATGTATGTTTTGAAAAAAAAAAAACCTATTCGAAAGTGGAGAAATTAAAATCTCTAATTAATTATCTAAGTAAAAGAGAATTTGAGAGACCAAATCTTCTAGAATTGATAGGACGAACATCATCCGCATCAAAAAGTAAGCATAGAAAATAACTTAATATCACTTGGATCATCGTACGGTACAATTCGTACCAACTTTTTATAGGAATTCCATTACTTGGTTGTAAACTTGTAATAATACAACAAAACCTAAATCAGATCGAATAATACAACAAAACCTAATTAATAATCACAGTTAAGACAGAAAAAATTAGAACTTACCGGATATAGGTGAGGACTGGCTGGTGTCGCTAAAAAAAATAAAAGAGAGAAGAGGCGGCTAGGTTTAAGTTGAAGGTTATATTTTGTATTATAAAGTTTTAAACGGTTAACCGATTAACCGAAACACCTTGTGTTTCCTTCCCATTCAGTTAATTTAAGAAAACCGAACCGAAACCAAACCGGCTTATTCGGTTCGGTTTTCGGTTAACGATCGGTTTCGGTTTTTTTGTTCACCCCTAAATATACATATGTAAAATAAATTTGTATACACCCATAGTTCCCAACTCTGGTGGTAAATGATTCACAGTTGTGAGTTCCGTCACCTGAATTTGAGGCTCGGGGCAATCATACATTTAGATTGGTCAAAGAGACTAGCGCCGAAGGGTTCGGATTTCGAGCCGGATTACCCTCTGTTAACAAAAAAAAAATTATTTGTATAATAAACTTAAAGTATATGTTAGATTGGTTTATTTGTACGGTTTTTAATTTGTAAATATTGTATAAATTCAATTATTATTTATTTTACTATAAATATTTTAAAAATATATTAAATCTACTGGTTATTAATTGTATATAAAAAAAAAGCTTATTCTAAAGGTTAGAACCTCATGATACTACAAAATTAGAGAGATTTTAATCTTTTTAAGGTAAAGTAAAACACATTAATCTTTGCACTATTAAGTTTTATATACAAAGAATAAATTGTTTTTTTAGTTGGTGTTGTGAAAATACAAACTTATTTATTAGTATAGATGATAGACTCTATATTATCGCATCAGAAAATATTTTTCATTTTTCTCAGATAAGATATTTGAAACTAATGAAACTTAGTTTATGTAAAATATTTGTGTGGATGAACAAGTAATCAAATAGTTATCATTTCTATTGTTTCTACACGAAGACCACAGTTCGAAATTTGATTTTTTCGGCTAGAAGAAACTAAATTAGTACTAGACTAATGTTAAAAAATATTATAAAATTTAGTTTCAGAATCAAATTCAATTTTTTTTGAAACACACAAAAATTTAGAGAAAATACTAATATTGTGCATAGAACGAAGCATCCCTAAAATATATAAAGTCTTATATATAATATGCAGCTCTATACCAATTGTTCTTTAATTTTATTTATATTTGTTTCATGCTGCAAATATATGTTATATATATAAGTAATTTGAATTTTTTTAAAATTATTAAAAACGATTGGAAAAAATCAGATATATATATAATTTATAGCACAAAATTGTTATCTAGAAATTGTTATCACATCACATCAGCCAAAACAATGTTATTTTGGCGAGTTTTGAATGATACTAAATTGAACGAGAAAATATAAAAATTAAAAAACAAAATTTGAGCATTATCTTAAACCTTTAAAAAAAATTTAATTTTCAAATGCTCAGTTGAATAGTCTTTGGAATCTTGAAGAAAACCCACATATCAAAAAGTTGGCATTAGGAGAGAGCGTTAGCGGAGAGCGGGAACATAAGCGCGGAGCATTAACAAGAAGCGTTAGCGGGAACAGGAATAGAGAGCATGAACACAGAATGGGAGCGGTATAGAAATAAGTAGCACCAAAAAATGGTTTTGGTTATTATTTTTCTCCACTATTTTCATCGCTCTTATTGAAGCTTAATTTAAGACAAACAAAACAAAACTAGCTAAAGAGAAGACGAGATTGCATTTTTCAAATAGTTCTAAAATTTTTTTTTTTTTTTGCATTTTTCCCAAAAGATAATATACATATTAAGGAAAAAAGCTATGTATATGGATTTTATTATATTGGTAGGACTTAACTTTCGGCCGACAGGCCCAACAAAATTTTAACAGGTTTACTTAAAAGATAATAAATTATTTAGAGGTTTTTTTTTGCATTTCTCCTAAAAATAATATATATATTAAGGAAAAAGGCTATGTATATGGGTTTGATTATATTGGTAGGACTTAAATTTCGGCCGACAGGCCCAACAAAATTTTTACCGGTTTACCTAAAAGATAATAAATTATTTAGGGTTTTGTTTATCTTATTCTTCTCTACCTCGACACCCATCTTTAATGGCAGACTAAAAACCTTGAAAAACGCAAAAACAAAACTGACTAAAAAAAATCTAAATTTAGGGGGCATATGTCCTCCCATACCTTTTTAGATTCGCCTCTCCCTCCAAGTATGGAATAAAAAAAAATTTAAATCACCTTGTGAAGGTTCATATTCTTTTTTTTTCTATCAGTTATTTCATTATTGTTAAAAGCAGGGGCGGATCTATACAGTGTAAGTACCTGAAGCGCGTTTCTGATTATTAAAATTTTTCTCAAAAACATAAATAGTTTCTGAATTAGTTCAGCTGGTAAGGCACTGTCTTAAAAAAATCAGGGGACTCGAATTTGATATCCCACCCAGTCATAGTTTCTGAATTGGTTAGATATGCTTTTTCTTTATAATCACTTAAATTATTTTTGGACCCATTTTTATATTGATAACTTTTTATATTATTCTATGTTAACTATATTATTATTTTATTTGTGTCCTATAATAAAAATATTTCTGGATCCGTCCCTGCTAAAAGTAATGATTAAAGAAATTTAATAAAGATTATATATAAACGTAACTTATATTTAGGGAATAGGGACACATATGATTATTTTCTAGTTAGCTTTATGTTCTTGTCGTAACTTGTTTTTGTTTATCTATATAGTTTTCAAATATAGTCTAAATCATAATGTTCCCACCGTCATTAAGTCTGATGCAAATTTATTTGGGTTTGTTGTATAATAAACCAAAGAGTTGTAACAAAAACGGAAGCTATAAGACTTGGTTCACATATGAGAAATATACATAAGATAATGTATTTTAATTTGATCATTATTCTTATATGTGAAATATAAAATGCATGGTACAGGTTCGGCCAGTTTTGCTGCCATTGGTACACTAAAAGGCCCGTGGTTATTGATTGTCGGTGGACTGCGGTCCAACCCACGGTCGGTCATATCCGGGCGGTGCGGATATGGTTTTACACATTTTTGACCGCAAACTCACATGACCTAAAAATTCAGCCCGCAGACTTATAAAAATGCCGCCCGCCCGCCCATTTAACAGCTCTAACCAGAACATTGGATTGAAGGACAAGGAGATATATCAGAGGATTATAGTCATCGATATACTCTGGAAATATATATATACCGAGGAATATAATCGGTTTCGAGTAAGCTCATTCAATTTCTCACTATCCGCGAGTTTTTCTTAATTTTGTCTTAACGGAGGTGACCTACGTTAAGCTAAATTAATTTTTTTTGAGAGTTTATGGTTCGAAACTCTAGAGTATATTGAGGACTATAATCGGTTTTGAGTAAGTTCATTCACTTTCTCACTACCCGCGCGATTTTCTTAATCCCATCTGAACAGAAGTGACTTACATTAATCCGAATTAAAGTTTTGGATAGTTTATGGTTTTTACCGTCCGAAAATTGAAAATCTGTGTAATTTTTCAGTAAAATTTGCTGAATTGGTTTTTTCCCTAAACAGGTTTTTTCCCTAAACAGGTTTTTTCCCTAAACACGTAAAAATTTGTAAAAAAAAAAATTTTTGTTTTTCTTAAAGCATGAGACTTGAATTTTATTGGCCTCGAGTTTTGAATCTTATGAACCTCGAACCTTCAACTTTTGGCGCACGTCTTCTTCCATCACCTTGCCTCGAAAGACCAAAGCAAATCCAGCTGAAATTTAAATGAGCATTGAACCAAATGGTGCTTTTTAAAACTAAGTAAATGACATTTTCTTAGTCTAAAATTTGATATGATTTTTTTTCACTGGATGTAACATCAAAATGGTATAAGACTCATTAAATAAGTATCGCATACTTTTTGCCCGTACATAATTAAAATTTTTATGAAACAAACTAAAATCATTAGGATGAAAGTGGTCACATGCATTCGAAACAGAATAGATTAACATGATCCTTAGCATCCTTATGAAACATGCTGCAGCAAAAAAAGCTTGCTTATAGAACATATACTAATATAAAGAAAGACGTGACTAACTAATCTACTTAATCATCCATTTATGTGTCTAATGACAAGGAGCCGAGCCAAGAGGCTTAGGAAGGAGTTCAATGCTTATATGGAAGGAGTCATGGAGCTAGAGTCCTTTGAAGAGCAAACACAAGACCAAGAGTATTCCGGTCTAATACTCTTGGAATGGAAGTGTGCTTAGACTCTAGGTGCCTACATCTAATCCTTTGTATTAATTATACTCTTTTTCCCTAACTTAGATTTAATCCTATAAGGTTTTACTAAGTTAGGTTTTTAATGAGGTAATTGTGTTTTGGATGGCACTTAGAGGTTTTATCTTTCTTTAAGTTCTCAATAAGGCCATTGTTAGGCCATTTGTTGTTAAAAGGCATATTTGTGTTAAAGCTCATTTCCCTTTTGTTTGGAGACACTTCCTAAGGATTTGCCTATAAATGCAAGCCTTAGGCCAAAGTTCTCATTAGCTTTGTAATGAATAAAATAAACAAGATGTTTAAATCTCTTTCAACGCTCATTAGTTCTTCTTCTTCTTAGTGTGGTTTCCCTTTTGAAGAGAGAGCTAGGGTTTTATACTTCTTCTTAGTGTGGTTTCCCTTTTGAAGAATCTTAACCAAACTTTTCTTAGATCCTCTCCAAAGATCTAATAAAGTTCCATTTTCTACCTTCACTCCATTCCATCGGTTCCTATCTTATTTTCCATCATCTACTTCACGGCTCTAGCTCAAGAAGAGGCCTAGATCTTCATCAGTCTCTCCTTGCTCAATCCATGGTCCATCTCATCCATTTCCAGGCGCTATCTTCATCCATTTCACCCATTAACTCTTGGCCAGCTTTCTACCCGAGAGACTAGCTTCCATTCATCATCATCAAACGGCTTCTCCTTGTGTGCATCAGCCTAGATCTTCAATAGTTGTTGTCACAAGTCCAGTAGCTCCATCTCCAGCCACGAACAAATCAAGAATCCAGCTAAAAGCCGAAGCCTTTCTTCCATTTTCCTCAAGTTCCCTCTCGGCCAGTAGCTTCAGCTTCAGATCCGAAGATTCAACATTAAAAGCTTCAACCTTTCACTCAATCCAGCATCAATGAGCACATCAGCGTCATGCCATCCAAAAAATCATTTTCTGCTGGAAGTAGTGTCTATGTAAAAAAAAAAATCGCTTTAAACTACCAAAAAACACAAATACTTAGGTCATATTTTTTTCTTTTTTTTTGAAAAAAAAAATATGCCACGTTTTCAGTAATATAAGGCAATTATCTATTTTATTTAAATAGAAATATTATATCTTTTCTTTGTCTTAGACCTCTTAAATTTAAGCACACAGTGCCTAGTAATTTTCAAACAAAAATAATAATAACAAAAATAATTATTCAAAAAACTAATATTGTAGTCATGTACAAAATGATAAGTATCGGCTTCAATACTGTAGTCATGTACTTCAGATAGT
Organism: Heliophila coronopifolia; assembly: GCA_900406365.1. Lineage (NCBI taxonomy): Eukaryota > Viridiplantae > Streptophyta > Magnoliopsida > Brassicales > Brassicaceae > Heliophila > Heliophila coronopifolia. The sequence continues at coordinate 5,996 of OVAW01000733.1, read as the reverse complement.
TACATGGAAATGCAGGTGTTACATTAAGTTATGGAAAATTTTATTATAAAAAATTAGGTTAAATTTTTTTTTAAAAAATTATGTCAAATTTTTTTAAAAAAAATTTATGTCAAAGTTTAAAAAAAAAAAATTGAAGGCCGAAACGAATGTTTTTATAGACATGTTGCATGGCTAGACATGACAAATTGACAATGGTGATACTAAAACTTTAATATAGTAAGAAACAAAAGAAAAAAAAGAAAACACTTTTCATACATTCACATATATTAGTACTTATCCACATAAAATAATAGTATTAAAAGTTTGACTGGCAAAATTGGCCCCTGGTTTATCTCTTAAGAATCTGTCTTCAGAAAAAAAAAATAAGTTTTTTTAGAATATAAAATATAATCATATTTTGCGTTCCCTAAAATAATTAAAGTAAAAATATACATTTTAGTAAAAAATTTTTTTAGTAGCCTAACGGTGGTAACCTCTATGTTTTTACACCATGATCGGGGTTCGAACCCTGATCTAAAATGCATCCCTAATAAATGTCAGCATTAGTTCCATTTTAAGCCATTTAGTAGAGGTGAAAGTGTTTCCTTTCTAGTCGAGGAGAATTAATTAAGATTTAATTAGCCGCTGTTGACAAAAAAAAATTTCTTTTTTATTAAAATATTTTTATTATCAATAAATATCAATCAATTATATATTAATTAATATCAATACCTATATTCTTTTAGTACATGTAATACATTAATTTATATAAATACTAGATGATCTCCCGTGCAATGTACGGGTTTAATTATTTTATAATTTTTTGATGAAAATAAAAATTTGTATTTACTTGATTTATTACCGAAGAATCTAATCAAATTAGAAGATATGTTGCAAAATCTTGATTTCTCCAAATTATATCGTGAGATAAAATTAGTTAACTAACGGTTGACGAAAATTTAGCTTATTTTCAAAGTTGTTGTTTTGATGTTTTTTAGATATATTTTTAGATATTATTAAATTATTGTAGATAATTCCAAAATGCACTTGAAGGTGAAGGCGATATTTAGAGGTTAACTCATATTTGCATTTTTTTGGACTAATCGAAGTCTCCTATTTTCAATTTATCTTATGGACTTATCGAAGTTTATTTGCATTTATTTTGAGCTTTGACAAGTTAACTTTTAAAGACTCTCTTTTGTACATAACACGTAGTATTTGTTGAATAAATATCACGTTACCCAAAAAAAATAGAATGAAACGTATGTTGTTAAAGTTTTTTTTAGAAGAAAAACAAAGTGATTCAATTGAATTTTGTAACTGAATATTGATTTATTTAGGTTTTTTTTTATTTGCCTCCTTGATTTTCAGGTTCCCTATTTATTAGTCGAAGATATATAAACTATATATAAAAATATTTAGTCATTTTGAGATAATAAAAGTGTAATTATTTAATCAAATATATATCTATATATATGATATTATATTTTCTTAATAAAAATCATTAACATTCTGTTAATCAATTCTTCCAAATCAACAAAATTGAGGTCTAATTACTTGTAGGGTAGAGGACCACTGGATTTTACAAAAATGCGTACAAATATTTTATGGAATTTGTGGATAGAAGTTATAAATGACCGAATAACACTGCAAACCTGAAAATTTGTTGTGATTTTTGTTATACACTCTTGAACTTTTTTTAAGGTACTTATTCAACGAATTTTTTCGGTATATATTGTTCCTGCAAATAAAAAAAGAAGATAAAAGTTATGTTATTATTCGTTGGTAATTTAAATATGTGGATCATAATGTATAATAAGATTACGTTTCTTAAGAATAAAAACTTATTCATAACTTTCTCCATATTGAAAAAAAAAAAAAAACATCTGCATAGAATATAATATTCAGGAGGCGGATTGTAATAATTATATTTAACGATTGGGAAATTGATAGTTTTGTGTGGAAATTAGTATTTTATACAGATAATATACTGATATACATCACAATATTTGTAATAAATAATTAGGATATAAGGTAACTAATATGTATTTAGGCAATATAAATAATCCAGGATGTGTATGTAACAAAGTTTACCAATTGTTTTGAATCCAAATGATATTTGCTTATCCTAAATTGGATTGGCCATTTCTTGGAAAATCTGGTGTCTTCCACTACAAGAAAACAACGCATTACTGAATCCGTCGAAACAGTATGAGAAATGCCTGTTTTGGACAGAATTTCGACCGAAATCGGTTGTCGGTTTGAGATGGTCGAAATTTTTTTCAGTCGAAAATGCGTCAGACATTTCGAAGGGATTCCGTTAAGCTTCCAATGAACAGAAATCCGTCGAAAATCCATCAAAAGTTCGACGTAAATATTGGCCGTCGAAATTGGTCGATATATTCGTCGATACTACAGTTTTCGAAAATTCGTCGATACTACAGTTTTCGAAAATTCGTCGAAAATATTAGACGTAATCCCGGCGAAAAGTTCGTCAATAATCGGTAAAAAAGCCGTCGATAAGTTCGTCGAAACATTCAGTCGAAAATGCCGTTGATAACATCCATTGATTTGTCCGTCGATAGTTTCCGTCGATAAAGTCGTCGAAATAATTCCGTCGATTATTTCGTCGAAATTGCCGTCGATAATTTCCGTTGCCCATCTTCGTCGAAAACTGTCCGTGACAAAGCCGTCGAAAATTCATCAGAAAAACGCTCGAAAAAAGGGTCGGAAGTATCGACCCTTTTTCGACGGCTTTTAAATAATAATAAAAAAAAATTCGATTTTTTTTTAATAAAAATAATATTAACTAAAATTAAAAAAAGGTTCTAAAAAAAAAAAAAAAAACAACCGAAATTGAAAAACCTGCGCATACCGAGCGTCCTTCTCTTGCATATGTTGTTTCGTCACCAGGAGTTCATGCCGAAGCTCATCGATTTCATTGTCCCCGGGGGAGGTGAATGAGTGCTCTGACCGGGGAAGGGTCCCGAGATAAGAGTGAGATCTTTTTCTCACCAGAGTTTCCTAAAACAAATTAAAAGAACAAATTAATTAAATATTTTAAAAAATTAAAATAAAATTAAATTTAAAACTTATAATTATGTACCTCCAATGGTAGCTGTTTGGTGACATTTTTGGCGAGTATAAGGCAAGACTAATCAATTAGGTAGGACATTTTTTCCACATTTTGAAACTACCATATCAGTCGCTAATTGGTCGCCATTTAGCTACTGATTAGCAACAACAGGCTCTGTAGTAGCTACATAGTCGATAATCAGTATGTAATTTGCTTAGTAATTAGCGACGACAAGTTTGTTAGTAGCTATGTAGTCGCTTCCTTGTAACGATGTCTCGGCTACAACAGCACAATTGTCGTTATTTAACGTTGTCTTAGCGAGCGACGGTCATCAGTCAACATTGTCGCCATACCCTCAATTCTGGTCGCTATTTGGCTGCTTTCTTGTAGTTACTTGGTTAGATAATGTAATGAAGGTCGAAGACTTGTCACCACAAATATTGTATATTTCGTAGTCATGAAGAATCACGTACCAAAAGAAACTTCTTAGAAAACATATAAAATAATACATAACTAAATTATAATTCTTTACACATTCTTTTGCACATGAGATCTATTATAGCAGAACGAATGGCCTCCTTAAGATGATGATGATGTCCATAAGCCATGCATTGCATTCAAATCTCTCAAGCTTGTTGATTTAAGAGATGTTTTATATAGTTCTCTTAGTTTTCCAGAGTCTACGGATTTTCCGGAGGTCTGAGACTTGTTAGCTCCTTCTACCGGTAAGGATAAGGCAAGCATTCGCTTTAGAACCATCTGCAATTGAGCCCAGAATTTTGAGTAAAGCTCCGGGTCCTCGGTTCTTATTGATTCTGCATATGTTTTGGAAACGTGACGGCCTTCCAGCAGGCGTGTTAAAGCTGACTCAAGCATCTGAAAAATAAGAAGATAGTTATACTAAGAGGTGGACGAACGGAAATTAATGACAGGATTTTTCAGGAACGAGACCGAGACGGGAATTTGGAAGTAAAATAAATACCTATCCTATTAAAATTTGGGAAGCGAATGGGATGGAACGGGGCGAAAACGGAAAATCCCAAAATTCTTTTGCCATTTTGATATTTAATAATTAAAGTTTTCAAAACAAAAAAAAAAAAAACCAATAGGAATATCAATCAAAATACTATCAACTAATAAAATAAACTAAAATAAATTATCAACAATCTCAAATAATAATATCTAATATGCAAAATAATTAAATTAAAATTATTATTATTGTTTGATTGTATACTAAATTATATAACTGAAAAAAGGAAATTTCAACTTTATAAAACTAAGTTTGTTGAAAAAAATCATTTTCAAATATACAAAACTATATATATATATACATTAAAAAGTTTTGATAAATTTTTTGATATTCTCTAGGATTATATTTTTTTGAACTACATAGGATTATATAAATGTTAAGAAATATAAAAGATTGTATAAATTATATACAAAATAATTCTTATATACCCCACTCCCGTCCGGTCTTGTTCCCGTTCGGGAATTGAAAAGTTCTCCTTAACGGGAATGCATTCCCATATGGAACAGAAATGGAATAGGACAGAAATGTGCCCATGTCCACCAGTAATTTTCCTTCACGTGTTCAAGACCCATACATTGAAATCACAAGATTGAGCACTTACAGAGTTTGATTGCCAGTAGTTAGAGAGGGTGAAGGAAAGAGCCGATCTCTCTATCAGGATGGTCAAGAACATAGAAGGATGATTTTCGGAGCCATAAAAGTCGATCGATTTCTGCCAATTCCTATCTGCCAACAAAGCGTACTGCTTAGCTTTCTGGATGACATTATTCTCGGGTTTCGGAGAGCTTCCTTGACGTTCAGTCTCCAAAAACCTTAAGCAGCAATCCTTGTGATACCGCGCTAACTGAAGATAAGCGTATGCAGCTTCCTGTTTGCGTATTTCCCCGAGAGATTCGTATAAAGTCAATGCCTCTCTTATTGCATCACTAGCTGATAATTCTTGTTTTCTTAAGTCCCTAGAAGAAGAATCATGAGTGTTTTCTAAATTGCTCTCCTGTCCAGCGGTTGTATCTTCTTTTGCTAAAAGCATTCCAAATCTGAGATATGTATGCGCAAGCTGTGTGTAGACTTCAACTTTAAGATTTTCTGGAACTGAACAAGCGTCCTTAGTGGCAACACTGAGTTGTCTTTTTGCTGCCATGTAATACCTAAGTGACTTGTTGTATTCTAGTTTTGCAGTCCCCAGAGCTTGTTGGTAAGCATTTTTGAAAGCAGGATGAAGTTTAAGAGCTTCCATCTTTGGAACCATTTCTTCAGCTAGAGCTCGTCGTCCGTGGCCCAAGTTGCAGTTGATTAGAATAACATTAGTATGATCATTAACTTCCTCGAACGCCGCTATAGCGTCAACAAAGGCGTCTTCAGCTTTGTTGAGCTCTTTGCTTTGGAGATGGTTCCGACCAAGTTCATTACATACCCACCCTTTCTTTTTAATAACAGTCTGTAACTCATTACATCCACTTGGAAGCTCATGTACTGCTCTTCGAGTTTCGTCGTAACAATTTAAGGCGGCTAACAGATTGCTTTCTGCATCATCGGTCTTGGACCTCTTGAGATATTTGAATATTCCACCTTTTTTTGCTCCTGGGGTTCCGTTTTCATTCTGCTTTTGAGAGACAGCTTCTTTTGTTCGCACTGATGTTTCTTCTTCCTTATGGCTCCTCTTATCAACGGTGAAATTAACACAATCATCTTCGTTATTTTGTGAGAGCCTGTTGGCGACATTCTTGGACTGTGATTTTTTATTGTGCTTCCTGCTACGAGTACTACTTCCATTGCTGCTGCTGCTACTTGCACTGCTTCCACTGTGTACTCTGTCACTCTTACAGCTGCAATTTACTAGAGAACATGATGCACAGTTTTGACTGTAATTAGTTAACTTCTTCTTGAGCCTCTGTACTTCGGTTGCAACTT
>OVAW01000732.1:0-12327 GCA_900406365.1 Heliophila coronopifolia | reverse complement strand
TGAGTTTCGAATGCCTGATCATTGTACCTTACCAAAGGTACCTTAAAACACAAATAAATTCTCTGTCTAAATTCCGTAATAAATTAAAACGTTTTGGTTCTAACAAAGGCCGGTCATGAGCAATGCCTAAAAAACCATAGACTCGGTCCTGGCCTCCAAATTTAATTTTAAATTTTCACCTAACTTGCTTTTACGCAGCCCCCTAATTTTTTTTTCTTTTAATTATTAATTTTTAGCTCAAAAATTTTAAGTTAGCAATTTTTATAGATTTTTTTTTTTGGCCTCGGGCCCCGAAAATATGAGGGTCGAGCTTGAGTTCTAATCATGGGCGGAAGTATATTGTGGGTTATGGGTATATGCGCAGATCCGTCCCAACCATATTAGGGGTCAATGGGATTTGTGAGCTGCTCTTGATATCATATTTTATGACTCCTATTTATATTAACAAAAATTTATCGGTGGACCCCGGATAGTCGCACCTCTTGTCCATTCTAGTTAGCTGGTCTTGCATAATTAAAAAAAAATATATTTTACTATTATATTTATTAATCAAATTAATACATTTTGCACCCGGTACATTTTGTATTATTAAAGTTATAGGTGAAATTTTTCACTTTTTATAATTTTTTTTTGTAAAATTATTTAATAATTTATATTTTTGCATTCAATAAAATTTGTTTATATATCCAACCCTAGTTCTAATTTTAAATTCTCTTACAATCTGCCAAAAAAACAGGACATTGTGCTGTGTAAGATATATAGAAAAGCCACTTCACTAAAAGTGTTAGAACAAAGAGCAGAAATGGAAGCTAAACTAAACCAAACATGTCCGAATTCTCCACTTTCATCTTCCGATACATTTTCTTTCATCGGAAAAGAAGAAGATATAATGACGAATTTTCCTCAAGTGGTCGCAATGGAAACAGAAAACAAGCTTCAAGAACATACCGAAAACGAGACAAAGGAACCTTCTTCATCACTTAAACTACCATTTGGAAGCTTACCAGAACTGCAATTACCAATACAAGGAAGTGATTGGGGACAACAAGATCAGTTTTTGAGTATAAGTCCATGGTTTCATAATCTTACTCCTATTATTAAGTTATTGAATTTTTGAAGGATTTTGTAAAAGGACAAAAGTTATTACACTATAGATTTAACTGTTGTTATTTTATCTGGGAGAAATTAAGCTTTGTAATAATAGTATTTACTTAGATTTTTGTGTCTTTGTAACATAAGAAGGTTTAATGTAATAGCAACAAATTTGTCAGATTAAATTAGTAACATCCTTGAACTTTAAATTAATGCAGATCTAGAAAAAAAAACATTTATGGGCAGAAAACAATAATAAAAATATTTTTCAATAAATTAAAATTTAAATCTAAAAATATAAAATTAGTATGGAGGTACATATTATTTTTTCACTAAAAGATAAATAATATAACTAAATAAGAAAAAAGAAAAAAAAATATAAGTAGGGTGAGACTCATGTCCCCACTTTTGAATCTTAATCTTTCTTGGAGGACAATAATTTTTTTCGCAATGACAAAATAACACATAATTAAAAGAAAAACGCAAATTCACGAATTGGTTTGTGGCAAAAAAATAAAATTAAATAGTTGATTTAACAAAATATACTTTATAAAAGACAATGTTTATAAATTAATTTATGTTAACCTTTTTATCACAGCATTTTCTCCCAAAATTTACAAAAGTAAATTTAGAATTTTTACGGGCAGCCCCAGAGGGACTGAATTATTTCTTTAAATTGAGGAGTCTAGTCGCATTTAGTTTCAAATAATTTGAAAATGATATAAAAAAAATATAAAGATATAATTCAGTCCCTCTGCGACTAGACTCCTCAATTTAAAGAAATAATTTATTTTTTGTCGGCAAATATAGAATTTAGTATTTTTTTTTCCGGCATTCCTGTATATAAATTTGTATATCATCAGATAATTACAAAATTTGGTTATGAATTTCCATATTCGATTCAAGTCAATTCCATTTAGTTCAGATACTTTGTCCATCCCTACTGAGTACCATATCTGGGTGAAAGTTCTAAATTTAACTTTGAGATTTTTTGGGGAAGAATATGTAGTCTTATAAGATTTGGCAAAAAATAAAAATAAAATAAAATATGTTAAAAAGTATTACAAAAATATAAAGCAATGTTAAATAAGTTATATATTCTAAATTGTGAATTTTTATTAAGAAAATAAGTGATCTATTGGTTGCCACTTCGATGCTTCTACACCGAGAATGGATTTTGAATTGAATATCTTCCTGTTGATGAGAAACTAAATAGATTTAGATTAGCCGCTAGTGAAAAAAAAATTGTGTTTTTACCTAAAAAAATGATGTTTTTTATATTTAAATTATGTTTTATTCCATCATTTTCAAAATCCATGGAGTTTCTAAGAAGGAAACTAGGGTAAAGTTAGTAAAACCAGACCAATGTCAAATCAATGGATGTTGTTCTTGTCTTAATCCGCAAGGAATCGTTCCTTAGCCTTTCACTGAGTTTGTGTGGGACCTTTGAAGAGATGATTCCACCGTTGACTTGACTATAGACTTTTTAATTTCTTAGTAATTAGTGTTGAAATTTGATACAATCTTTTTTTTGCTGTCTATTTTTGTGCGGAATAACAGTTTACTTGTTTCGGATTTAACCAGAAATTAAAAGGAGCACGCAGAGATTTATCGAGTTCATAGTAAAATATGCAGGTACGTCTCGCGGTGGTTGTTTAGGCCACCGATTCAATATCACATATACAATGACTAAGCTTTTTTAATACTTACATGCCAATGCCAAGACAACCAAATTCATGAAGCCCATGTTTCAGACCCAAAAGTCCAACCCACCAGATTCCACTTAAATTGAAACCAGATCAAATCCGGTTATTGAATATGGTTTACAATTTGGTCAATACTTTACTATTGCCAATGTTTCCGATTAGACCAGATGATGTAGTTATGTCAGAGCTTATCAGCGCCTTTAAAATGTGCTGATTTTTGATGGCTCCATGTAGGGGTGGGCGATCAGATTTTTGGTTCGGTTTCGGTTCGGGCGATCGGATTTTTGGTTCGGTTTCGGTTCGGGAAATTCGGTTAAAGAAAAATATAACCATTCGGAAAATATTTTTATTCGGTTCGATTCGGGTTTTTTCAGTTAAAACCATTCGGTTGTTCGAGAAACCGAATTTTTTTTTCTTTCAAAAATTTTAAGATTATAAAATAATTATACAATGTTTATGGATTTTTGTATTATTTGAATGATTTTATAATTTTTCGAGTTATTTAATATTATTTTGAGATATTTAACAAAATTTTAAATTTTTTGTGCTAACCTATAATATTGAATTTTGATACTATATACTTGAAAAATTCTCTTAAAGAGTTTTTGGATAGATTCGGTAATAAATTCAAAGAGATTTTTAATAAAGACAAAATATATTAGTTTATGTATATATATAAAAAAATCAAGAAAAGTTCATATTTAATGTTCAGACTTAGCTGTTCACATTATAAATTGTTGAAAATTTTTATTATAAAAGATTAATTTGAGTCGGTAGTAAATTAAAAGAAAATTAGACAAAATATGAGTAATATAATGTGTCCCACATCGAAACTGTAAGACCAAAAAATGCTAAGTAATTTATTAAAAAGTCCGACTTCGAAATTTCAAGACAAAAAATGGTAAAAATATTATTTAAAAAGTCTAACATCTAAAATACAAAACAAAACATGCTAATTAATTTATTTTAAAAATAAAAAAATCCTACATAGACAATCCAAGCCAATAAACCATCTCTTACTTGGTTATATATTTCAAGCTTCTCAACCTAGAAATTTAATTCTCCTAACTAATAAAAATATTTGTTATGGTTTTTGGTTTTCAATCGGTTAACCGAATAACCGATCGAGTTTCGGTTAAAAACCGAAACTGAACCGAAAACTGATTCACACTTAATTTTCTTCCAATTCAGTTAATATCTAAATACCGAACCAAAACCGAACTGGTTTATTCGGTTCGGTTTCGAAAAAAAATCGATCGGGTCAGCTTTTTCCCACCCCTAGCTCCATGGTCAAAGTTAACGGTGATGTCATGTATTGGTGTCTTAATAATATGGGTTTAGTCAAGGCCCAAGAAAAAAAAATTACCAACTCACGTGCATCTCTTATTGGGTCTAAGGTCCAAGATGTTTAAGGTTAATTTTATACCTAACCAAAGAGGTTGCAAGTATAGGTGTTGTTAAAATAAAATAAAAAAGTATAGGTGTTAATTGGGTGGACAAGCCGCCCGCCGTGGTTTTTGGAGAGTTATGCGGATTAATCTGCATGAAAACGTTGAAACTCATGCGGGTGTGTGGGCCAAAATGTTAAAATTATGACCGCACCGCCCCGAAAAATGTTAGCCACGGGTTGGCCCAAAATTTTGGATTTAAATAAAAACAAATTCTTTAATGAAGAAAAAAAACAAATTGGACTGGTGGCAAGGTAAATGGGCGGGGTATATGAACGGGTTATACATGCGGGTTATATGGACTAATCCGCTAGCCTGCAATTAATTTGAACCTAATTTTCTAGAACCGTGACCGCACCGCGGCAGTGCAGGTTGGGCTTATCTCACAGGCCAGCCCACCCATTTGACATTTCTAATTGTAAGCTGTATAATCCGAAGAGAAGAGAAAAGCGAGTGATATCAAGGAAGAGAAAAAATTTAGGTCAGACTTGTATCAAAATATCATTTTTTGTCAACAACATGCTTTACTCGAGCTTCGAACTCGTCAGGCATTGCATTAAAATATGTCTTCGCTGACCAATGAGCTACAGTAGCTTAACACACAAAAAATCATAACTCATAGAAATTAATGTAGGATTATTTATTTAAATTATTTTAAAATCGGTCTATCCAAAATAGAAAAATAGTTTATAAATATCTATACACATAATTTCACATTTTCTTATATTGCATTAAACCTCAATTCAACTATGTATTAATTATGATCATATAATTCAATTATACAACAATTTAACATATTATCTATAACTTGGATCAAATAAAACAACATTTGCTAAATAAAATATACTAAACAAGATTTCATTATTCAATTAACCGTCAAAATCCATGGAGTTTCCGAGAAGAAAAGTTAGTAAAAAACCAAACATATGTCGAATCAATGGATGTTGTTATTGTCTTGATCTGCAACGAATCGTTCCTTAGTCTTTCATTGAATTTATGTGGACCCTTTGAAGATACGATTCCACTGTTGACTTGACCGTAGACCCATTAATTTCTTCATAATTTGCTCAATGTGGATGACCCACCACTTCTAAATCGACCAGTTGTTTGTTGTAGTTCTGTGACAACTGGTCCGAACTTGCGACGAGGTGGGGTCTTGGCACCACACTTTTTTTTGTTATTTTATTAATTAATTTGTTTTTATTGATTTTATTAATAATTGTCTCTTACTATATTAATTTTTTATTTTTTACCCTATACAAAATAACTTTCTAGATTCGTCTCCGATTCTGTCGCAGCATATCAGCCTAAGATTTTGAAGCCATAGTTTTGTCGCAACAAATTTTGGTGATATTTAAAACTGTCATGTGATTAATGATAACGGCAATAGTAACGTCGTTAATTTTTATATAATAATTTAGGAGCATAATTTTTATTATAACAAAAGAAAAATGAAGTCAAGATTTGATAAAAAAAATTTCAAAAATTATGGATTCAAAACCAACGTTTCATAATATTCAGCTTGGAGTGGTTGATATCAAATCCATATCGAATTGAACATAAAATTTATTAATCATAGTTTGAACTAAAGCTGAGTTTTGGATAATTAATGGATATTCATTAAAAAAATGTTCAACCAACGGTTTTTTACTTCCAAAATTTTAGAGAATTTTAGGACCTACGCGAAAAAACGAAATGGGATTCTATTAGAGAAGAACATTTTACTGTGTTTATTGTTTTTATTTATTGCAGGTTTACAGGTACTTTGAAAGAGATGGAGCACTCAGAAGAATGGAGATAAAGCAGATGATTTGAAGATAGCTAGCTATTGAATGGAACAACGTGAAGAAATAAAGACTTGAACAAATAAATCACCATTCATAAAACTTCTACAGACATTCTTATTAGAAGTCTCTATTAGAACTAGAGTCTTTTGTTTTATAGAGAGTTTCTGTTTGTATTAGAGTCTTTAGTTTTTGGTTTCTCTTTTGGACTTTTCCCGCCTGTATTTAAGCTATGGAATGTGTAGCTTGGATAACTAGGTTCGGAGATTTTTCTCTGTAACTCTGATTTTCAATCTAATCGGAACCGGTACTCCTTATAGGAGCCATGTCTCCCTCTTCTAGAAATCTAATATGGTATCAGAGCCTTCGTGCTCTATATTCTCGTGATTTTGCGATTCTGTTTCGTGTCTCACCATTGATTCTTGACCTATTAAAGTTTCCGGCGTGTTCCTCCGCTTGAAGCTTATCTGTCTTCTTCTTGCTCGTCAGTTTCCGCCTGATGATGCTCAATTTCGTCTGGATTTTAGCTCGCTAATATAGATTTCTTGTTTCTCCAATTAGAGCCTTCTTGCTTATACTTCTTTCTTGTTTCACTGATCTGTTCAACATCCGCCTTCTTTCTTTTTGCTCATCATGGTTCCGGCGAAGCGTATTTCTCGAAAAACATCTAAAGTTGGTTCTTCAAGCAATTCGCATAGAAGATCTGTGAGCTCTGATTCTCCTACTCCACCGCGCCGTTCTTTTCATTCCAAAGTTCATGATCCTACTGCATCTCCCTATTATATGCACCCTTCAGATCATCCTGGTTTGATTCTGATTTCTATCAAATTAGACGGTGAAAATTATGCAGATTGGAATGCTGCTATGATAATGGCTCTTAATGCTAAAAATAAGATAGTTTTTGTTGATGGAACTCTTCCACAACCACCTCTAGATGATGAAAACTATGGAATTTGGTCTCGGTGCAACAGCTTAGTGATCACATGGATCTTGAATGTTGTTTCTCAGCAAATTTATCGCAGCATTCTACGGATTGATTATGTTGCTGATGTTTGGAAAGATCTTGCAGATCGTTTTCATATCACAAATCTACCACGAACGTTCAATTTGACTCAAGAAATACATGATCTTAGACAGGGGGCAATGAAGCTTTCAGAATATTATACTCGGCTTAAGATTCTCTCGGACCAGGTTGAAAGTAGTGATATTACTTCAGATTTCTGCACTTGTCCTTGCTTTTGTAGGAAACCTAAACATGGTCATGCCAAATCAGAGAGACAAAAGACAATGAGATTTCTGGCAGGCCTAAATGATTCATATAATGTCATTCGACGTCAAATCATAATGAAGAAATCTCTTCTTACAATCTCAGAAGTATACAACCTTCTTGATCAAGATGATAGTCATCAAAGCTTCAACACATCTATTCCAGCATCTGCTTTTCATGCCCCTTCCTCAGATTCTCAAGCAGCAACTACATACTATACACAACATGGAGGATTTAACGGGCGTCCAACATGTTCTTTCTGTAACAAGGATGGTCACATGATTGATAGATGCTACCGTAAGCATGGCTTTCCACCAGGACATAATACCTCTACAAAACCTCCTCTTTTTTCTAAATTCCAAGCTTCTAAAACATACCCTAACAAATATCAGAAGCCTTCTGATACAAGCAGATGGCAAAGTTCAAAACCAGTTGCTGCTCAAGTTCAAATGGAGCATGATCCTGCAGATAAGCTCACTGGTTTTGATAATATGATGTGAGATCTCACAAAGGATCAAATACAAGACTTCATAGCCTATTTTAGCTCTCAGTTGAGTACTAAGAACACTCTCACAGCTACTACATCCACTGATCGAGGTGCCTCTACATCACAACCCGATAATACAGGTGCCTCTTCTCATTTTATAAATTCTGAACTCAATGCTATTAAGGAATGGGTTTCAGCAATGGATTCTGAACTCAATGCTATGGAAACCACCAAAACATGGGAAATAGTTGATCTTCCAGAAGGTAAGAAAGCAGTAGGGAGTAAATGGGTATACACGGTCAAATATCACTCAGATGGTAGCTTAGGGTTATACACAACAAGGGTTATACACAACAAGAGGGATTAGATTATATAGAAACATTCTCTCCAGTGGCAAAATTGGTGACTGTCAAGTTATTGATGGCTGTTTCAGCATCCAAGCAGTGGTTTCTTAAGCAGTTAGACATCTCTAATGCTTTCTTAAACGGAGATTTGGACGACGAAATATATATGCAATTACCTTTAGGATATGCTGAGAAATTAGGAGATCATCTTCCTAAGAAAGCTATTTGTAGACTTCATAAATCTATATATGGTCTCAAACAAGCTTCTAGACAGTGGTTTGTCAAGCTATCCACCTGTCTTCAAGAACTTGGTTTCAGTAAGTCACAGAGTGATCATACTCTTTTCATTAAAGGAAATGGAAAAGATTATATTGCTCTCTTAGTTTATGTAGATGACATAATTATCGCCAGTGCTATAGAAGAGACTGCTATATGGTTAACAAATGCTTTGCAGAAGTGTTTTAAGCTTAGGGATCTTGGACCTTTGAAATATTTAGGACTTGAAGTTGCTCGAGCTGCAGAAGGCATATCAGCATCTCAGAGGAAATATGCTTTAGAAATACTATCAGTCACTAGTCTCTTAAGTTGCAAACCTTCATCTATTCCAATGGATCCAAATCTGAAATTATCTAAGGATAGTGGAACTCCTTTAGATGATCAAGAACAATATAGAAGCTTAGTTGGAAAGTTTATGTACTTAACCATTACACGTCCAGATATCACTTATGCGGTTCACAAATTATGTCAGTACTCAGCAGCTACAAGAACAAGTCATCTACAGGCTGCTTATAAGATCTTACACTACATCTAAGGAACTCTTGGTCAGGGATTATTTTATGCTTCAAATTCTACTCTTTAGCTGACTGGTTTTGCAGACAATGATTGGCTTCTTGCCCTGATAGTCGTAAATCTACTACTGGATATATCATGTTTCTTGGCTCTTCTTTGATATCTTGGAAGTCAAAGAAGCAGCCTACAGTTTCCAGGTCCTCAGCTGAGGCAGAATATAGAGCACTTGCTCTAGCCACTTGTGAACTCACCTGGTTGTAGAGTCTCTTAGTTGATTTGAAAGTTTATACTTCAGATATACCAGTCCTGTATTCAGACAGTACAGCTGCCATTTACATCTCAACAAATCCAGTTTTCCACGAGAGAACAAAGCATATCGAGGTTGATTGTCACACCGTGCATGACAAGATTGATAACCAATCTCTGAAGCTTCTCCATGTTAGAACAGAAAACCAACTGGCTGATATTCTAACAAAGCCTTTATATCCTTTTCAATTCAATGCTTTAAAATCCAAGATGAGCTTATCAAACATTTTCAGCTCATCTTGAGGGGGCATATTAGAGAAGAACATTTTACTGTGTTTATTGTTTTTATTTATTGCAGGTTTACAAGTACTTTGAAAGAGATGGAACACTCAGAAGAATGGAGATAAAGCAGATGATTTGAAGATAGCTAGCTACTGAATGGAACAACATGAAGAAATAAAGACTTGAACTAATAAATCACCATTCATAAAACTTCTATAGACATTCTTATTAGAAGTCTCTATTAGAACTAAAGTCTTTGTTTTATAGAGAGTTTCTGTTTGTATTAGAGTCTTTAGTTTTTGCTTTCTCTTTTGGACTTTTTCCGCCTGTATTTAAGCTACGGAATGTGTAGCTTGGGTAACTAGGTTCGGAGATTTTTCTCTGTAACTCTGATTTTCAATCTAATCGGAACCGGTACTCCTTATAGGAGCCGGGTCTCCCTCTTCTAGAAATCTAATAGACTCGGTATAAAACTATACCAACCATTACAAAGTTGTTCATGCACATTCGATTTAGTGAGATCAGAATCAATCTTTGAATATTGACAATGAGCTATGGATATGAACATTGAAGAGACATAGAAGTTGGTGATTTAATATTATAAGTTTATAACCACCATGAGATTCTTCATGTCTTATTTTGTTTTGAGTTGTGCTTAGCTTAATTAAAAAAAAAAAAAAACAATCGCCATAAAAGCTTCCAAAAACTTTTGTGACATTTACGCCACAAAGATATATATAGATTTTTTTTATCAACCTTAATAGCTTATTTAATTCTAATTAGCTTCTCCTCAACTTGAGACATTTATGCTCGAACTCTAGTCATGGTATAGAAGCATAGAAGTAACAACCAGTAACGAATCCATGACAGATCTTAATTTAGGGGGTATAGTCAAATTTTACATAGGAAAAAATAACTTACCGGATTTAGAGGGGGCGCATGCCCACCCATACCCCATTCTATCTGCCACTGGTGGCAACCACTCTTCCACGCCACCAAAATTTAAAATTTAAAATATTATGTGCTCCCTCCGTATTTGAATAAATAACGTTTTAAGTTGTAAGTTTTGTAAATAAATAAAAGACATTTAAGGTAAATGTGTTATTTTTCTAAATTTTCTCCTATTGATTTTTTTTTTACCTCAGCACAACTGGCGGAGTTAAGTTTCTCCCACTGGAGACAACCGAGGTTCGACCCCCGCACATGGTGTCAAAGCAATAAAGGTGGTAACCACTTGCCCCACGTGTTCTCCTATTGATTTAAAGTAATGATTTGTTATTTTACTTAAACCAAAGAAAATTTTTCATTTCCCATAAATATTATCCAATTAGATGAAAAATATATGAAAATAAAAAAGATAAATTATTTAATAAAAATAAAATAATCAAAAAAAAATATTTTTAATAATTGTGTAAAATTCTAAAACGATAATTAAAAACAAAAAAATACATAGGGAGTATATTTCTTGAATTTTTTTTAAAAAAAATCATTTTAGATTTTGACATGTTCATGCACACGGAGACTTTTAAAGTTTCTTTTTTTTAATACATTTATTCAAATGTTTCCCACCATACAGACATGAACGGAGTCATTGTTGCATTCATTAGTCCCATTATTCAAATTCAACAGACATGAAAGAGGTCTATCCGAGCCGAGTAACTAGAGCGGTTTAACTGGATCCATAATTTTAAAAGGCTCTTAAAAAAAAAACCTTATAGTAATATGTTAATATAAAAATAATTTAGGAGTAAGAAAATATAATATTATATCTATATTTAAAATATTATTGATTTATTGTGAATATCAATAAAATTTAGAAATTTGTTTATTGAGATTACACACAAAATGGAAATAAGCAAATTAAATTTGTATTAATGTTATTTTTGGAAAAATATATATTTGATTTAAAAATATTATTGGATTTGGAAAGTGGAAATGATGGGGAAAAAAAAGAAATTGCGAAGATTCAAAAAAAATCAAAGTTAGTTAGAAAAGTTAATAATTAATTATTTTCACTATAGATTTAAAAACCTGTTACAGAGTTTAAAAATCCTAAGTTAACATATTCTCTCAATTTTTTTTTTATGCAAACACTTTGATATTTGTTTCACAAATTAAAGAAACATGATTTTTTACAAAGAACTATTAGGCATAATCTTAAGGTAATTTCAAGTTCTCTTTGTAAATTTATAATTTTTATAATTTTTTTTGTATATTTTTCAATTTTGTTTTTTTGTAATATATAATCAAATTGAATAGTTTTTTATAGGTCTAATAATTTTTCAAATTACAAATTTAAAATGCAATTATTGCTTATAAAATTCTACTTACGATTCTTGGTTGCTTCCGAAGAGAAAGATTTTTCAAAATTAAATTTATTGAACTTTTATTTATGCACAACTATACTTAGTACAAGATTTTGCTTAAAAAGACTAGAAAATGAAATTGTTTAAATAAAAAATTGTAAATTATAACAGCTTAATTATTTGGTGTTCAGTAATAGTTTTATAAATTTTTTAATTATTAATTAAAAACATATATATTGAGGGCGTAATTTTTATTTCGAACATGGTCTTAGTAAATATTGAGAAGGCCCTGACATGAACATAGTTATTTGAGATTTGTCTAAATATGTTTTAAGAAGTGAAAATAACAACATGTTTAGTAATGAAGCTTGGATATGTTTAAATTATCTTTTCTTTTCGGTACAAAATTTTAGGCTTTAATTGCATAAAGTATTAAGAATTGAGACTCTATATTTAATCAAAGATTTTGAAAGTGAATCAACTCCATCTTCAAGATCTTTAATACATGACTCTAGGCTCTCAACATCCTCCGTCATCAAACTCTTTTCCGATTGAAATTCAAAGTCAACCTTTGTG
>OVAW01000729.1:0-12354 GCA_900406365.1 Heliophila coronopifolia | reverse complement strand
GAACCGATTTAAATGAATTAATATTGTTGACAAAAAAAAAGTAAAATTAATTAGACAAAGCTCATGTATTCTCATATGTATGTTTTAGTAGATCTATATATTTTATATGTATATTTTTATTGAGTACATTAAAAATGCTTATATATCTCATGAAAAAGTGTGAATCTTTAAGAATTTCAGATAGCCTATATAAAGACATTGTAATCCATTGTTTGAAATATAAAAAATCATTTATCGATGATTGTTCTAGGGACTGGTTAGGGTGTGCATCCGTCCCCTAAATCCGGACCTATGCAAAATTTGTCTATATGTCTCTCCAAAATTCCTCCCCCCTAAAATTTCGTCTTGGAATTGTCACTGGTTGTTTCTCTCTTTCAAAAATATTATCTTAAATATTTTTCCTACTTATCAAATGGGCAGCTTGGCGCCTGCATGTGGTTAGTTTCGAGAATCCCGTGAGCTAATAGGCAGATAAGTTGAAGCACATGCGAATTTGCTGTTATAAAACTCTATCACCGTGACCGCACCATATAGACAAACAATGACTGCATACTTGATTTTTTATTTAAGTGAAATGTTTTTTTTTTGGAAAGTGGCTAATGAACAAACTTAGACCAACATGGACTCAAGCTAAAAGGCTAATGGGTGGACATGGACTGAGCAAACTGGGTGAACTGAGCATATTTGGGTTATTAGACGGTTGGGCCGACGGTAGGTTAAAAATGTATGTGCTAAAACAACATAACTACGGGCGTCCACTCTCATAGCTCGCAAACAAAATGGGCTAACATTCAAATATCTGCTTTTAATTTGGGCTTAAATGTATGCAACCATATCTACACCATAGCGGACGGGTTGGGTATAACAACAGGCTGCCCGTCCATTTGACAACTGTAGGTTTTTAGGCTTCAAATCTTAAATGATTCATTTTCATATCAAAAATTTTATTTTGTTTTGGCTTTGAGATTGAGTTTCAAAATTTTGCATTACCTGTCATAAAAGTCGAATCTTGAATATTAATGATCTGTTCAGTTGAATTTAATGGTGGAGATTGCGCGGTTTTGATCACTTGATTACGGCTTTGATCGTGGTTTTGGTCGGGATTTGGAGAAGAAATGAAGAGCTGGAGACGAGAGCTGTCGAGGATCTGACATTGTTCAATATCAAGATCATCTTGAAGAACATTGCCATGGAANTATCAAGATCATCTTGAAGAACATTGCCATGGAAGAAAAGGGTTTGTTTGGAAACAGGGATATGTTGATACTTTTCGATTTTTTCTTTGATTTCTAAAACTGTATCAAAGTAACCTAATTCAATTGAGAATGGTGAGCCACTTTGAGTTTCGAAGAACACATCCATATCAACATCAATGGAGAATACTGTGATGAAAATACTATCAAATTTGGAGTGTTTTTTTTTTATAAACCTGAGATCCTTACAATGCGTTAACTTAATGACCTACTTCTATGGATGCTTCATTGTTATTATTTTTTGCTAAATTTTATCTTCTTCCTTCTCAAATTTTCTATTTTTGGAAGAGATATTTTTTTTTTAATAATTTTTGTTACAAATGGCTAAATCTCACTAGATCGTGAGGGCAGTCGGCTTTTCAAGATCCGAACTATACACAATTGTGTGTTTACGTGCCTGAACCAATGAAAAATAAGGGAAAAAATAAGGAGCTCTTGGTCCAGTGGTAAATGTGTCTCTTAAAAAGGATGAAGTGTGTCATAGCCATTGGGGTTCAATGTTTCTTAGGAGGGGATTGTATAATTTAACCTGCTTTGATCCCTAGTCCGAAGATATTACAGATCAAAAATCTAGAAATTTCTGGCTAAAAGAATAGATGTGAAAGAAAAATAAATAAATATAGATTTTAATAATAATATTATATTATAAATATTAAATAGATTTTTTTTATAAATAATAATAAAACTAGGTAGTTCTCTGCGTGATATGATGCGCGAATTCAATTTTTTAGAAATATTAGATTTTACTATATATAACTTGAGTATATTTTTAAATTTTGTTAAATTTTCTTATGTTAAATAAAAATATTAATTTATTTATATTTTATGTATTTTTATTTGCATAATAAATATAGGTCAAAATTAGATACTAATATTTTGAGAAATTAATTTATTACAGAAATATTTAATTGTGTTCTCTTTTGATAAAATTATTATTAATTTTGTATGTATTTTTTTATGAAATAATAAACTATTGTTTTATACGCTGACTCACTATATATCTTTTATATTTGGTGTGAGCGTTCGGGACTTCGGTCGGGTTCGGGACGGGACATTCGGGCTTCGGAAATTCAGGTAATGGATTTTACTATCCATTCGAGAAAAAATATTTTTTTGGGTCGGGTCGGGTCGGGACTAGTTCGGGTTTGGGTCGGAACCTCGGGACTTCAGGAAATTAAGTTGTTCGGAAAAATTGTTTAGTTTGTTTGGTTTTTAGTTTTTTTTTTAAATTTTATGTATCCTTTTAAAATAATTTTGGGTTACTATACTAAAAATTTATGTTTAAAAATAATAACACAATAAAAATGAAAACTTTTATTTTCAAAATTCAATATTAGGAGTTGGTAAGCTCATATTAATATTAAAATGTCTCAAGTTGATTTTAAATATCAAATAAACACTTCTAACATTTTACTATAAATATGATTGATTTTAATTTTAAAGTATAAAAATTTATATTTTGAAAATTCTTCTTAAAATACATGATAATTTGTAATATATAAATATAATTTTTTTCTTATTCGGGAATTCGGGTACCCGTTCAGGTTTCGGGTTCGGATTGGGAATTCCCGTTTCCCATTCGGGTATCAAAGTCTGTCCCAATCGAAAAATTAATTCGGGTCGAGTCGGGTCGGAAATCGTCTAATTTGGGTCGGGTCGGGAAATTCCCGTTCAGGTGGGAAATTTGCCCACCCTATTTTATCTAGTAGCATAATGTCTTATTCAATATCGGCAAAATAAACGGCGTCAGTCACCAGGCCTTTAAATGTACTAAATTACTAGGCCGTACCAATCATTTTACCAATCAGAAACTTTTATTATGGATGCAAATTAAAATTAAAAAGTATGGAGACTGTATTTACATATAATATTGTCCGACTCGGGTGCGTAAACAAAATTTGTTAACAAATTACACTAAAAATCGAAAAGTTGTAGGGTGCAAGTGCACCCCTCCGCCGTACATAGATCCGCCGGTGCACACAAAGTTTTGATGACATGGAGATAAATGGCCTTCAGGCTAAATCCAATGAACGGTAACCATTAAAAAACAAAATCATCTTTTTTTACTTGACATGTACATATATTAAATATTTCTAAGCATAAAATATCATACAATTTGTGACAATGTCACTTGTACTTCTAGATCTAGACGATTTTATCTATTTTTCTTGTCAACAAAAAAAAAAAATTAAATCTTGAAAAAGTAATGAAAAATACAAAACTCCTTTTCCCAGTTCTGGATAAATGGATATATATGAACTTGCAATTTTTAAAAAACATTTATCCGATTGAGTCTTATTGGTTTTGAAATATGTAACTTTGCAAAACTAATGCGTCTTTAAAATTAAGCTCTCATAGCATTTTGTGCAAATGGAATGTAAGATTTTAATAATATATTGATAATTAAATCGTACACTCAAAATAAAAAAACAAATGCCTCTGGAGATTTAAAAAAGTTAAATCTATCTAAAACCTTGAATTAACCTACACTCAGAAAAAAAAAAACAGGAACAAAAAGAGACATGACTTAGAACACAAACCAATCAAAGCTTGTCGCTAAAGAAATCAAAAGCTTGGTTTAGGGCTTAAGATCAGAGGTGGATTCTCCATCCTGAGAAGACGCCGCAGGAGTAAGAAGTGAAAGGAATCGCTTGTTTCGCGCGCGTGGAGGCAAATGCCTAACATGTTTTTTTGTATTAACCGAGGCCCATGGTAAGAAAACGCCGGTACCACTACCAGTGGGACTTGATAATACCATTGGTTGAACCGGTGGTGGTGGCATCATCACCATTGGAGGGCAAATGCCTCCAAGTTTTGGCATCATTGGATACTGTTGCCACATTGTCATTACACCATGGTTATGAGGACTGTTGGGTTGTGAATGGTTATGATTTGGTTCAGTTCGGACACGAAAGAATGTGATGCTGACTCTTTTAGTGTCTGATGGACACATTACATGCCTTGCCATGTCCGCACTGTTTCCTCTCAGCACTAGGAGAGACCTATAAAGATCAAATAGAACGATGTCAATTAGGGCCGGACATAATTCCCGCCCAAAAGGAAATTTTCCATTCAACAGAGAAATATTTTATTCTATCATGTTTGGAAAAAAAAAAAATTCGAATTACCTAGCTTAATCACATAAGTTTTTTTTTAACTAATCCTAAGCATTTAAAATTAATCCTATATTTATTTTTACGTTATACGAAAACTAAATATTTAAATATTTAAATTATATCAAATTTTAGTATTTATAAATATAATTAAAAAAAAATATTAGAAACAATAAAATTATTTAAATTGTGTCAAAGTATATTTATATATATTTAAATTATGTTAAATTTAAACGAAAGCTAACCCAATTTATTATTAAAAAAATACATTAAAACTGAACATTTTTGCAGCAAGTCATATAGATCAGTGGTGGGATAAACAAAACAATGGTTCCGTTGTAGCCCACCATGGATCGACTTGCATGCACAGTTAAAAAAAAAAAAAACTGAACATTTTTTAAAACCAAACTAAATTGAACAACAAATATTTTGAATTCTCGAATAAAAGCCCAAAACTCCAATGCCTTTTACATCGAAAACCCAAACCCGAACCGAATTTTATTTTTTCTTTAATGGGTTGTATATTTCATTTCCCAAAAACTCAAACCCAATGTCCTGAACCGAAAACATGAACGCCCACCCCTAATTTCAGTGAAGAGAAATTTACATTTTTTAGAGTTAAAGGAAAGCTTTTTCATGTTTTTTTTTAGGTTAATCGAGAAGTTCTAAGCCGAAACCCATAATGAACATTTTAAAATTAAAAGAAAAGTTTTTTGATGTGTTACCCTTGTTTGAGAGAGAGAGATAAAGATCCTCTGAAGTTGCCTTCATTGTCAGTAGAGAGAATGCGACCAAAAGCCATTGTTGATTCAGACAAGACAAGAGTAGAGATGGGTTGGTCTAGATGAGGTGGTTTCAAGAAAGGCTGTGAGTATTCACCCTGCAAGAAGATTGGTAATCAAAAGGTTAAGAACAAATGAAAACAATAATATATTCTAGTTATATAAAAATAACTCAATTTAATCAAGGGAGCTTGNAAAAAAAAAAAAAAAAAAAAAAAAAAAAAAAAAAAAAAAAAAAAAAAAAAAAAAAAAAAAAATCAAGGGAATAATGAAAAAAACTTAAATTCTAAAAAATGCAAAATGCAAATGTATTTAAAGAACTGCAAAATAAACTTCCAGTTTTCAAAGATCAAATAATGAGAGCTTTGACAATAAATTTTTCAACAGTATAAACGTAAATAAATATGGTATTGTGTTAGTTAAATAGTTGAAAAAAAAAAATGAAGAAAAAAAAGCCAAACAATCACTTTAATTTGCTTTTATATTAGGAAAAAATTGGTTTCAAGATTCACATTGCTGAACTTTTAAAATTTTGTGTTTGTTTTAAATTGAAGTTTATCTTTCAGTTTTTTTTTAAATCATTTTTTTGCATTAATTCCTTTAATTTATAACCAAAAATAATTAAAAAAAAACTATTGAGATAAAAATAAAAATAATTAGAACCAAGATTTGAAAATCAAAACCCATATTTTATTGCCCTTAACCCAAAGCCGGCACTGAAAAAAGGAGAACATGGCTTAATGATGATTCATGGAGATATTACGTACCTCTTCAAAGAAGTTAATGACACAACCATTTGGTCTCTTGTATTCTGGGATAACTCTCCATGTGACAAAATGATCAATGAGACTCTCTAGAAGTGGTGGAATTGGCTCAATGTTAACTGCAAAATCAACCAAGTTTCCCGGTTAGGCTAACCATTAAACCATTTAAACTTTGAAATTGATGAAGACAAAAGCGATTTCGATCTTACTTACCAAAGTTATTGCTTTCATTGGTGTTTTCATCCTTTACATGGCCAAAGATGGGGATACCAAGTTGAATTAGCTCTCTCTTGTTCCCTTTTATCTCTTTGTTGAACAGTGTATAGCTCTCCCCTGGATTCATGATCATTGAGTCAGCACCGCATTTTTATGTTATAATAAATCGAGGAGTTATGTACTGAAATTCATACATCTCCTCATTCATAAATTGTTTGGATTCTCCTCCCAAGCAAGACTTAGCAGGCTCAAGGAGTGAAGAATTCAAGACAAAAATTCAGGACAAATTTTAGAGGTCATAGTAAAATTTTAGATAGATTTTTTTTTCATGTGAAAGCAAAATTTCCTGAATTTAGGGGGGGGGGGGCGTGTGCCACTGTGCCCTCCAAGCCACCCCCTATATCCGTCACAAGGTTCAAGTACACACTTCGAAGGCAGCTGTAACTATAGAGTTATAAAATAAGCACTTGCTTTAGGCCACCAACAAAATAAAAATTTGGAAGGCCACATGTTATTAAAAAAATTATTATTATCAATGAATGTTTTATTCTCTGCTGAAAAATTAGTTAGAATATTCCACTATGAACGGTTTTCTAAACATTTTTCTTTACTAAGTAATTTTTTTTTTAAGTGAAAGAGTAGTGCAGTGGTTGCCACCTCCTCTCCTTATACACCGTAAACGGGTTTCGAACCGAGTGTCCCTAATTGAGAAAAACTAAATATAATTTAATTAGCCAAAGCTTATAAAAAAAAGTAATTTCTTTTTTACGTTAAAACAAAATTAAATAGAGATTACAATTTACAGTTGCTATAAGCTTCTAGTAACCTTTAGAGGGTCAAAAAACACTTTGCTGCTAGTCCATGACTCACTTAGTAATTAACTCTAAAGTCTTTGAATTGTCAAAAGATGAAAAAGAAAAGGTCACCTGAAAGCTTCCCGTTTTGGCCAGCTTCTCGAAGTTCAGACACAAAGTCAATCAATTTAGAGAACTCATCTTCTTTAAGTAAATCTTCATACATCTTTAGTCCTTTCACAACATTCACCTGTTAGTCAGTAAAGTTTCATTGATCACAATCAGTAAACAATAGTTATATATATTCATCAAAAGAAGAAAATTTAAACCTTCACCAACCATATGGCCTTTCAGTTTCTCTTTAGCTTGGAAACCTTTGATAAGCTTGATGGAAGATGACCTTTCTTCGCAATCATCATGGCTTTGGCATATAATCTGTGTTGTGTCCGGTTCAGCAGTTTGGTGAACTTCTTCATGAGAACCTACAAACACCATAACATAAAAGTTATTTATTTATCATACATACCTTAATGTGATCTAATATAGTTAAAACAAATATTTCGTGTTGCTCTACTCAGGGCCGACATGCTCTCTAATTACATATGAAACTCAACAGTGGACTAAAAAAATAAAAAGTTTTAGATATTAAAAAAAGTTCACTATTTTGGAAGCATCATTAATCTGTGTGTGTTACTAGCCCAATTTTAGCATTAGATAACTAGATAAAGTCATGCCTGAATTGAATAAATATGTCTCAATGTGACTTTTCAGATTATGTTTTTTTTTTTCAACAGCATTACAAAAGATTTGGACTTTTTGTACTATTTTCATCAAAGTTTGTGACTTTGTGTAATATATTTTTTTAGTAATAATAAGGCTTATATTGTTGATTTATGTCTCTACTTGCATTAGGGCCGTCTTTTAGTACGTGCAAGTGGAGCACATGGCCCCGAATCAAAAACAAAAATTTTCTTAAGAATTTTTTTAAAATATATATAAATTAGGACCCAAATTAGGGCCCAAATTTTTTTGTTTAATTATTTTACCAGATTAAAAACTGATTAATAAAATTTTCGAACATGGCCTCCACCTCCACCTCCAATAGTTGGAAACGGTCTTTGAATTTCATAACTAAAGTAACAATTACGAAATTAAATATATAAAGTAAATAAACTATTTTTTTTGTTTTTGGGTTCATTCTCTATATTAAAACCCACTTTTTGTCAACTATAAAAAAAAACCGCCTAATAGATTCAAAACTAATAAATTAGAATATAATGCTTCCGAGTAAAATAATTTACTTGAATTGAATATTCTTTTGTAATATAAAAATATATATCCCTTTCTAAACGCATGGTATAAACAATATAGTTACAAATCTAAACATTTGGCAAAAAATCAAGGTGTCATAATTGTCTAAATTGGAACATGAAAAAAAAAATATTTCTCTAAGAAGAATCTAGTTATGTAAGGTAAAGTTTTTTTTTTTTTTTTTGGTAAGGTTGTCTAATAATAATCGAATATGTGACATAATGATTCATTAGATTCTAATTTAGAAAAAAATATAAATTAGGAATTAAAAAAGTCAAAATAGTTTAGAATAAATCTTGGATCTCGTGGATGTAAACACGTACTTAAATCTCGAAAGTTGAATTAGTCTCAGAACTTTTTCTTATTTTATTAAAATATTCATTATTTTTTTATTAATTTGTTTTTTTTTTAATAAAATAATTACTTTTATTGAAGTTTTTCTTTGTCACCAACCACACAGAACCCAGGTTACTGTATACAGAGACTTAAACGACCAAACTTGAGAGAGCACTTGTAATTAACGAAAACAGATCCAGATAACCATTCTAATATGTCTAAAATTTTGGAAACCGAAAACAAAACTAAAATTTGTTGGTCATTTTTATTTTAAAGAAAACAAAATCTTTAAAAAATGAGGCCTAAAACTAATATAAATATTAAAAAAAAAATCGGGCGTTTCTATCAAATGTTTCTTCCTCTCATGCCGTTATGTTTATATGAAAACAGAAATTCTGAATTTAAGAAAATATTAAATAAAGATTTTTGAAATTTTGTGGGAATGTAAAAGTTTTACAGTTTAGTTACCTGAATCAGTGATATCACTACTTGGAGAATCGTCTTCTTCATCTCCGTTTACTTCATTTTCCGTTAACTTTTCGCCGTTAATACAAACTTCCGTCACCTCCTTGACTTCCTCCATCTCTGTTACCGTCTCTTTCAGATCTTCGGCTCTTTTATCTATCACTTTCTGAAGCTCGTTCGAGACATCAGTTATGGGATGATACTTCTGCATCTGAAGAACAGGGATCCAATTGAGACGTCGGCAATGGATCGCGGCCAAAACAGCATCGTATTCCGATCCAGAAACTGAATCGTCGTCTCCTCCTCCACTAGTTTTCCTCAGATGCGAGCACATGGCGTCGATTATCGCGTTCGCCGCAGCGAATTCGCCTCTGAACCACGAGATTAACGCATCTTTCCCCAATTCTTCCGCCCCCGGAGGAATCTGAAACGGAGCCGGCATCGGGAAAGCTGAGGCTGATCGATTTGAATGGCGTGATGGCGCTGTGGCAATCGTCATCGGTACAAACCTCCGGCGAGAAATCAGTTATTGGATAAAGGGACGGTTGGTAGATCACAGGGCGGCGAAAACAGAATAATAATAAAAATGGGTGAGAAATGTGGGTCGGGTCGGGTCGTTGCACATGCAGTGTTATGAGAGAAGGTTTTTAAGTTGGCTGGTTGGTTCCGATATATATTGAGCAGGCCGGGAAAGGAATCCGTACAGCTGTTAGAGACTTCTATAGGCTGATGTGGCAGTATCTTTAGGCTGACGTGGCTAAACTTCTGGCGTTTTGCTCATTTCTTATTCTACCGAATTTTTTAATTGCGACAAAATTGGTTTTTTTTTTTTTTTTTTTTTTTTTTTTTNGACAAAATTTTTTTTTTTTTTTTTTTTTTTTTTTTTTTGTCAAAGGGGGTTACCAATGTCCAACTTTGGGTAATTTATTTTTTCTTATGTATATGCTAATTTATATAAATATGATTTTAAGTTAATATTTACTTTTTTGTGTTTAATAATATTTACTTTTTTGACGAGAAGTTAATTTACTATTTAAATAGATGGAATATTTTATTATGCAATATAAAAATTCACTAGAGTCAAGCTGCTCTATCAAAAATACATTGAAACAGGAGAGATTTTCACCGAAAATATATGTAAGAGAGTAAATGATCTTTTACATAAAAACAGTCATGAAAATTGATGTAAGAACGTTGAAATACCATTTGATTTGTTTTTTGTTTATAGGTCTATTATATACGATATCAAGTAGGGATGTATCCATAAACTTTTTACGGGATGCAAAAAATTAAAATAAATTAGTATGAAGGATACATTTACATAGAATATTATACAATTTTATCCGATTCGAGTGCAAAAACTAAATTCATTAACAAATTACACCGAAAATCGAAAATTTATGGGTGCAAATACACCCTCTCTACTTAATTAGAGATCCGCCAATGATATCAAGGACTAATTTGTTATGTAATATTAAAATTATTTTTGTTATTTTCATGGCAATCTCTAATATCGTTGAGACCGACACTAAGCATAGTGAAAATTTACAAGAGATTTTCACCTACAATAACATGAAATGTGTGGTAATAACATTGAAATTAGGGCTGGACAAAATTCCCATCCGAACGGGAATTTCCCGACCCGACCTGAATTAGAAGATTTCTGACCCGACCCGATCCGAATTAATTTCTGATTGGGACCAACTTTGATACCCGAATGGGAAACGGAAATTCCCGACCCGAACCCGAAACCCGAATGGGTACCCAAAATCCCGAATAAGAAAAAAATATATTTATATATTACAAATTATTATGTATTTTAAAAAGAATTTTCAAAGATATAAATTTTTAAGTTTAAAATTACAATCAACCATATTTATATAAAAATGTTACAAATGTTTATTTGTTATTTAAAATCAACTTGAAGTATTTTAATATTATTATGAGCTTACCAACTTTTTAATATTGTATTTTAAAAATAAAAGTTATCATTTTTACTTTATTATTATTTTTAAACATAAATTTTTAGTATACTAACTAAAAATTATTTTAAAAGATTTCACAAAATAATAAAAAAATAATAAAGTAGAAAAAACTAAACAATTTTTCCGATTAACTTAATTTTCCGAAGTCCCGAAGTTCTGACCCAAACCCGAACAAGTCCCGACCCGACCCGATCTGAAAAAATATTTTTTCCCGAATGGGTAGTAAAATCCATTACCCGATTTTCTGAAACCCGAATGTCCCGACCCGAAGTCCCGAATGCCCACCCCTAATTGAAATATCATTCTTTTCTCAATTTTGATTCGATCAATCTGTTTAAATACACTATGATTTAAAAAAAAAAAAAATTATGGGGAAATATTTAATCTATTTTTAGTTATATAACTTAATTTACATAACTAACGTTTTTATTAAGCCAAGTTGTCTTTATTTTAGTGAAACTTGTAATATGTAGAAAGAATGAAATGTTTGACATATCTTTGTTTGTCGGCATGTTTGACATAAATATAATTTATTAATGATATAATATTTTAAAATAATATAAAATAGAAATTTTAAATACATAATAGTTTAGTAAAAAATTATGTGACGTAATTATTATATTGGTTGTGTTTGTGTAATGTGTTATTAACATTACATCAAACCAAACTATAAGTCACGATGTCAATGTTCATGAGACACGTGGAAGATGGTGTAAGAGATGACGTATAAAATAATAATTATCATAATTGATTTGTATAATATCTAAGATTAGTTTAAGATCGTATACTATTGTTGTACAAGTCAATCGAGTAATAGTTAAAGCGATCCTTTCGACGTGATTAATTAAAATATTAAACATTGCAGTTAATATATTATAAAATCTGGAAAACACTAATCCCTGAATGAGATCCAAAAATAAATAAATACTAATCCTTTGATTTTTTGTGTCGGCCATTAATCAGCTGATTTGCGTCGCCTATCACAATTAGTACTTAAATTTATATGTTAACAAAAAAAATCATTTAATTATATTAAATTAATCATCGTTTAATATTCAACTAGATGATATTCTGCGCTGTGTGCGGACATTATTTTTTATATAAATAAATTGGTTTTATATAGTTGAAATAGTTTTTTATTATTTTTTCTCAGCATATTATATATGCATATATATTTATTGCTAATCTCGCAATATTTGTTGATTGGTTATTTATATTATTAATATTTTTAAATGTATGAAAATAAACAAATTATATAATTTAAATTTCAGTTTTTTTTTTGGATTATAATTATTTTTAATTTTTTTTAACTATGGCATCAAATTATAATTTTGC
>OVAW01000727.1:0-12377 GCA_900406365.1 Heliophila coronopifolia | reverse complement strand
CAATCCTAAACATTTTCTAGATTATATATATGAAAAATGACAAAATACTTTATACAAAATTAATCTCCAACCATCGTTGGTTGTTGTATGAGAGTGTATTTTAGATTTTTGTAACACAAATCTCACATACAGATAGTGTATGTACTCAAATATGGGAGTTCTAATATTTCTTTTTTTTCCAACTTTTTGACATTTATAAACTTAATTGCCAACCCATCAAACAAGACTTAAATAAAAATAAATGAAAATGAAAAACTAAAAGTCATGGATCAAAAACTTTAGTTAATCAACTAAATAGAGGAATAAATAATATCAATTTAAGTCATATATTTAATATTAAACCTTACAAAAATAAATTATAGAATCTAAACATAGTGAGAATTAATAAAACAATCTAAAAATGAACATATATTTCTTTTCGGCCAAAATGTTGACAAAAAATAAATTTAACGCAAATATTAACATATGATAAACAAATCATTAAGTAATATATTATGTAATACTGAAATTGCTGGGGAAAAACAGATATGTGCTATTTCAAAGTGTGAGTTGGAATTTAGTGTTTTTTCCTTTTAACAAAGAAAAATTAGAGTATGGACAGACTGGTGTCTTAAGAACAAAACTCAAACATGTAAGAAGGTAAACGTAATGACATATGCGCATGTTAGCGTTTTCATGCACCGACTGTTGACCGTTGACTTAGTCAATCCTACCTGATTTTTAAACAAAAATACTCTTATCTATTTCTATATAGGACCAAACGCCGAAACCGGTATCCTACTTTTAAAATTATATATATATGTCATTTTCGGTTCATATCTACTTTACTTTTTATTTTATTTTATTTTTTAATTTTGGACACATCTAATCGGTCTATTAGTTTAAATTACGTTAAAAAACTATCATGACAGTTATTACTACTAACGTACTCAAACCACTTTATTTATATCGATTTTGTACATGTTAAAAGTCTTGATATTTGATTGTAGGTCTTACTGCTAATATACTCAAATCACTTGATTTATATCGACTTTATACTTGTTAAAAATCTTGATATTTGATTGTAGGTCCACTTCTTTCCATAATAATATTATTAGTTTTTATAAATAACATTATAAATGAACCAAGTTTCAATAATATGCATTTTCACATTTTTTTTGTTAATAGAAAGTAACCCGGACCAAAACCCGAATATTTTTTTTGGGCCAGGAGACTTCGTCGTTAGCCCATTTGATCAATTTAATTATAAATTGTACGCTTCTCTCGGAACTCGATCCTATGTGGCGTAACTCACAGCTATAGTGAACATTTTACCACCAGAGGCACGTTCACATTTATTTTCACATTTAATTAATTTTTAAACAATTGGATAGGATTAAAAATTTAAATTGTATATAAAATTCTTAAATTTAAAAACATATACAGTTTATCAATGTCTCGTTATATTCTAAGAATGGAGTAAATATATGATTTTAATATCAAAACTGTCTTTTACACATATATATGAAACATGTTCCAAAATATAAAATTGTCTAAAATTCTTTTAGTTATATATAAATAAATTATGGTCCTAAAATAAACTAAACGGTGGTGACCTAACGATAAAAGATCTAGGGAATAAAACGTAAATTCGTTCTCTCCGGTTCAATTTCACTAGGAACAACATTACCATCATTTGATTACTCAAAATGATGTCACGTTTTAAGCTCATTAGAAAATTCGTTAAGCGGACCATTTGATTACTCTCACATTTGAAGATTAGTCAAATGTTAAAATTCCCATAACCTCTAAAAAAAATGTTTTTGAAAAAACAATTTTACCAATAATATAATTTTTTTTTTTTTGTAATGTCTTTTAATTTTTTTTGAAACGGCCTACTTAATTAGTACTATTAACTAACGATTTGTTTCGATATATTTAATAGATATTTGCCTAATTATATGGGATTCTCATACCTAAAAACAAATATACAAAACCCAAACCTAACAGCGAAGCATAATTTTCAAACCTCAAAACTTTCTTCTTTCCGCATAGTTGTCAAATTGATCATTCAATTTTTTTCAACGGTCAAATTTTCCGATTTTTATGAAAACCTTCTCCATTATTATATTTCCCATATTATACCCATAAAATTAAACTTTGACCCACTCGCCCTTTTCCAGAACCTTAATGACTGACCATTTATTTCATTACAAAACATATTTAAAGTCCCTTCATTTCGTAGAACACGACCAAAGACTTCTCAAAGTTTACGTTTTTTATAATCTTGTCTGAAACTTAACCAAAACCAATGGGATTTTCGTTGAGAGTGAGAAGACGATCAGGAGGAAGCAAAAAAGAGATAATTCCGGTGATGGGTTCGTCGGAGGAAGAGATTACAATCCCGTCGCAGTTTCAATGTCCAATTTCGTACGATTTAATGAAAGATCCGGTGATTATCGCCTCCGGGATGACTTACGACCGTGAAAGCATCGAGAAGTGGTTCGAGTCAGGGAACCAAAAGTGTCCGGTGACCAACACGGTTTTAGCCACTTTGGAGCAAATCCCGAACCACGCGATTCGGAGAATGATTCAAGAATGGTCCGTGGTTAAAGGCTCGCCGTTAGATCGTATTCCGACGCCACGTGTTCCCGTGACGAGTCATCAAGTTTTAGAGATTTGTGGGAAGTTATTGTCTGCGACGCGGCGTGGGGACTACGTAGTCTGTGTGGAGATTGTGAAGAAGATGAAGAGGTTAGGGAAGGAAAGTGAGAGGAATAAGAAATGTTTTAAGGAAAACGGCGTCGGATTAGCGCTTTGCGTTTGTTTCGACGCGTTTTCGAAAACCGCGTCGGCGTTGTTGGAGGATGTTATGTTAGTGATGACGTGGATGTTTCCTATTGGGGTTGAAGCTCAGACGAAACTAACTTCCACGACGTCGTTTCAAGCTTTAGTGGGGTTTTTGAAAAAAGGAGATCAAAACGCAGCGTTTTTGGTGAAAGAGATTTTATCACAAGACGCAGCAAACGTTCACGTTTTATCGAACATCAATGGCGTCGAAGAAGCTTTAACGAAATCGATTCGCGATTCCGCATCGTTAACTTCGATTCATCTCATGATTTCTACAAAACCAGATCTAATCTCAAGATTCCTGGAACTAGATCTAGTCAATTTGACGGTGGAGATGTTATTAGACTCAGAAACCAGCGTTTACGAAAAAGCGTTAGCGATTCTAGACGCGATCTGCTCAGATCCGAAAGGAATCAAACAAGTAAGAGAAAACGAGTTAGCGATACCGATTTTAGTGAAGAAGATTTTGAAAATCTCGGAGATCGGAAAGAGACATTTGGTGTCTGTGATGTGGAAGATGTGTAAATCCGGAGACGGATCTGAGATCGAAGAAGCGTTGCGTTTAGGTGCGTTTAAGAAGCTTGTGGTGATGTTGCAAGTCGGATGCGGTGAAGGGACGAAGGAGAAAGTAACGGAGATGTTGAAGATGATGAATAAGGAGATGAAGATTAGTGGATTTGTTGAGAATTCTGATTCTTCTAATGAGTTTAAGCATTTGAAGAAAATGTTTTGAATTCGTGATTATTATTTGTATAGTGGAAATTTACTTTTTGTTTTTTTTATAGAATTATGAACATTTTTGGATAATGGTTGAGGACAAGATTGCAAAAATTGAAAATTATTTTACACAATGTTGAAATAAAAACAATTTGTTTCAATTTAGTTAGAAGTTTTATATTGATAAAGGTTTATGATTCTTTAATTGAATCTAGGGGATTAAAAAAAAAAAAACCTTCCACTCCAAGAAAATAGTCTATATCTTCACCGGGGTTCGAGTCATTTGGGAGGGATTATAAACCAATTAACTTGCTATGATCTTCGGCAAATGGTCTCGGCCTAGAATTTACTTTTAATAAAATAACAAAAAACCTCTATTTTATTTAAAAATACAAAATATAGAGTCGTCAAGTGGACAGTTTGTGGTTTTTTTAGAATTACATGGGTTAAATGTGCAGATAATTCTAAGTTTATGTGGGTTTTGAGGTAAGAAATGTGTAAAACCATAGCCACACCGCACAGATAAGGTGACAACATGTTGACCCGGACTTTTTTCTATTTTTTCTTTTTTTCTAAATACTCTAAATACAAGTTGTTTTGATGGATGTTATTTTAGGCGACCTTTTGTTTGGGCGAGGGAGATTTTGGACGGGTATAGCTTATGGACGGATGTAGGTTTTGGACTTTTAGAAATTGATGGTGAATATGAGTTAAAACCGCATATCCCGCAGACAAAAATTAGCCATGCTCCCAAAGACCTTTTTTATTTTGGGTTTAAACACTTGTAACTATATATCCACACCGCCTTAATACTGCCGCAAGACCAGTTTGACATAATCAGTGGAATTATCTACCTATTTGATAGCTATAACAAAAATACAAAGTAAACTAATTTGGGTTTATCTACGTTTGTTTTTCATTTTTTTCTTTTATAATGTTGTTTTAATTTTTGTTTATATAAGTAATAAAATTCAAATAAGATTAATGTTGCTTAGTTTTTTAAAGTTCAAGTCATTTTAAAGCTTTGCAATTTTCACTCTGATTTCGACCCCATTTTCTCTCGTAAAAAAAAAAGTCCATAAATATTGTAAGTGCCACTTAAAAAATATAAGCCATATTAACACTTAAAAAGAGGAAACAAAATTTTATCAAAATGAATTTATCACTAACGAAATTTTTGCATTTCAAAAAAATGATTAATCCTATTACAAAAAAAAAAAAACAAATTTATCTACAAAAAAAAAAAAATCAGTATTTTTATTTACAAAATGAATTGTTCACTAAGAAAATTCTCAAAAGGAAACATCAAACCAAGATATCTATCATATCCAAAGTAATCATTTGTTGATTTAATCAGTAACATTTGATCCGAATTCTTAAACTCATATTTCGGCTGCAAAACTTTTAATTTTGATTGAAAACTTTGTACAAAAACTTTTCAAAATAATTTTGCAAGAAAATTTTAGAAATAATTTTACAAGTTAATTATATCTTTTGCTTGAAATATAATTTTTGATGCAAAATTTTGTATAATAAATTTATAATACAACATAACTTCATTTATATAGATTTTAAAATTAATAAATTTTGAGATTTATAAGGATTATTAACTATATTAAAATAAAATTTTCAATTAATTAATTTTGATTGAAAACTAATTTTGAGAATAAATAGAAAACTTTGTTATATAGATTTTTTTAGAAACAATTTCTTGTTCAAATAAAAAATATATTATTTATGTTGGTTTTCAATTTTTTATATTTTTTCGTAATTTTTTTTTTAAATTTTTTATCGTAATGTTTTTAGATTTATTATTATTCTTATATTTGTTTTTAGCTATTTATGGTTGTAAGGATTAATAAATCAACGATAGTCTATTTTTTATAATTATAAAAGATATAATCTATTCGATGACAAAAAAAAGAAGATATGATGTATTTTATTAATTTAAGTTTTTTTTTTAGTTTTTTGTAATTATCCAAGGGAAAACCATTTAATATGCTATGATTCTTGGCAAATGGAGACTATTGCCTCGCCTATAGGTGGACAAACGAGAATTCGGGACGGATAATTGGGAACGGGAATTCATGAATTAAAAATTCTTGTCTCATTTTCGCCCCGTTTAATATTCAGAACGGGAACGGAAAATCCCAAAATTTATTGGATATTTTTGTTATTTAATGATTAAAAAAAAAACACAATTAGTTTAAAATCAATAAAATATATATCCAATAATAATAATAAAAAAATATTCAACCACCAATATTTAAAAATACAATCATATATTTTATTATAATTTAATATGTAAAATTAATATAATATGTAGAATAATAATATTATATTGTAAAAGATATATGTGATATCTTCTATTCTAATTTTAGATGGCAAATTAACATAATGATTAGTTTTATTTAAAATGTTTAGTAATAAAAATGTACAAGTTGGAAATTAGGTACATTTGTTTTCCATAAATATCTCTTACATATTTAATTCATATATAATTATATATGAAAATATAATATTTTTGGGATAAAACAGAACTTCGGAAATTTCCGTTCTAGCCTCGTCACCTCCCGTTCCCGTTCGAAAAATGAAAACTTGTTTGAGACGGGAATAGATTTCTATATGGGACGGGATGAGACGGGACAGGAACGTGATGGGTCGGGAACATGACGGGATATGTGTCCACCCCTAATCTCAGTCTAGAATTTACTTTTAAAAAAATTATAAAAAAACCTCCATTTTATTAAAAATACAAAATATAGAGTCGTCAAGTCAACCGTTTGTGGTTTTTTTAGATGTATGTGGGATAAATGGACAGATAATTTAAGCTCACATGAGTTTGGGCTAAAAAATATGTAAAACCATATCAGCACCGCGTAGATAAGGTGACCGCGGGATGACCTGAACTTTTGTCCGATTTTTCTTTTAATGAGTTGTATTTTTTTAAATTTTAAAATACTTAAAATACATATTGTTATGGTTGATGTTATGGTTCGAACGGCGTTGTTGTTTGAAAGGGTGTAGATTTTGGACAAGTGTAGCTTATG
This sequence comes from Heliophila coronopifolia, assembly GCA_900406365.1. Classification (NCBI taxonomy): domain Eukaryota; kingdom Viridiplantae; phylum Streptophyta; class Magnoliopsida; order Brassicales; family Brassicaceae; genus Heliophila; species Heliophila coronopifolia. Next base: position 5,781 of record OVAW01000727.1, on the reverse strand, counting down.
GACGGATGTAGTTATTAGATATTTAGAAATAGATGGTGGATTTGGGTTAAACCGTATAGCCCATAGATAAATATGGTCGTACATCCAAAAACCTGTTTTTAATTTCGGCTTAAACACTCGTAACTATATCCACACCACCGCAATACTGGCTGAACGTAGTGGCGGAGACCCACATATCTGATAGCTATAACAAAATACAAAGTAAACTAAATGTAAAAAATAATCAATAAACATTGTTGTGAATTTTCTTATAATTATAAAAACATATTTATCTACGTTTGGTTTTCATTTTATTTATTTATTTACTTGGTAGTTTTTTTTTTTTTGTCAGATTTACTTGGTAGTTATAATGTCGTTTTTATTTTTGTTTATATTAGTAATTTTTTTTTAATTAAGATTAACTAGGTAGTTTCTAATAAAAATATTAGATGTATTTAAAAATTTGAAAATATTAGATGTATCTTGATGATTGATATATTTTATTATTTCTAATAAAACTTATCATGTGATTTTTTTTTCTTAATTCATAAATCAATTATGGAAAAAAATATGAATATTGGTTTTAAATAAATTAAACAACAACAAAAATTGGAAAGAGAGAAAATTAATACCGGAGGTTGAATTTGAATTGATATTATCATCATTTTCTTAAAAACCTAAAATTAAAAAAAAAAAAAAATTGGAATGAGGGAAAAATAAACTGGAGATTGAATTTGAATTTATATTATCATCGTTCTTTTCAAAAACCTAAAATTTAAAATAAATAATAAAAAGTAACCTAAATATGTAAATATGTACGTTTAATTGATAAATATATAAATATAAAAAAATTGTACACATAATTAAATTATCAGAAAACAAACTAAAACAATTACCTTTTTGAGAGATATTTGATTTTTGAAGACTGAATTCTTTTATATTCATAGTGTAAAGATTACCGAAAAACAATATGATGAGAGTGGGTGATTAATTATAACCAATTTTCTATAAAATAATATTATTAAAAAAAAAATAGAAAAAACTAGTTATAAATTAGATTGTGTAGTGGTGTTTTTATTTTTTTTTAATAAATAGTTTGTATTTTTTTAGTAAAATTCTGTTGAAATTTGTTAATCTTTTTAAAATATTTTTTTTATTATAAATTTTTTTTTTATTATAAATAAATTTTAAAGTTATAATTAATTTTTATTAAATTTTATTTCAATTTTGCCTTTAATAAAGTTTCTATTTTTAATATATTTTCAATGGCATAACTTGTAATTTTTTTTGGTAAGGTTTTTTTTTTCTAAAAATGATTGTTTTTTTAATAAGTAAGTAGATGTTGCTTAGTTTTTTAAAGTTTGTTTTTTACCATAGTAGTGGCTAATTAATTCCTATTTAGTTTTTTTTTTAATTTATTTAATTTAAAAATTTTATTTTGTAATTATTTTAGTTAGAAGATTATTTTGTATTTTTATAATTGTCCAAAGTAACTTAAGTTGAAGTTAGAAATCAATAAATATTGTACTTAAAAATATAGCCATTTTAATACTTTAACAGAGGGAAACAACATTTACTCAAAACGAATTTATCACTAACGAAATATTTGCATTTCAAAAAATTGATTAATCCTCTTTACAAACAAACAAACAAAAAAACAATTTTATCTACAAACAAAAAAAGAATCAGGATTTTTATTTACAAAATGAATTGTTCACTCGGAAAATTCTCGGAAGGAAACATCAAACCAAGATATCTATCATCTCCAAAGTAATCATTTGTTGATTCAATAAGCAACATATGATCCGAATTCTCAAACTCATATTTCGGCTGCAATACTTTCCTATGCTCCTCTGCAAACTCTTCACAACAATTTGAACACACAAAAAGTGGCGGCAAAGTATCCGAATCATCAATCCCGCAACATCTTGTATGTTGCCATACTTCACATACATCACATGCCACCATCCTCTCACCATCATCATCTCTAGCTCTACATATACATTTCACCATCCATAGATCACAGCCTCCTTGAAACTTCAGTTTTGAATCCAAATCTATCCCAAATCCTCTCACTGTTAACGCAGTACATGACTCTAGTCTTCCATATAGTGACGTCATGTTGTCGTCATCAGCTTCTTGAAGCTCATCAATCTCGTTGACTGCGAAATCGGATAAGATGCAGTAAGTGTCTCTGAACGTTTCTTCAATGGCTTGGTTTAGATCAAAGACTGTGGCTTGTAATGAGACTGTGACTAGTTCACCTGGTGGCAGCTCTGTGATCTGGTCTGATCCCCAGTCAATCAGACTCGGATTGATACGACACACGAATTGAAAGATTTTTTCATTGTGGTTCCATAAAGGCCATTCCTTTACAAAATGTTTGCTGTCTAGAATCACTTGAGCTGCTGATCTCACTGATTCAGATTCCGGGTAGTTCAGCAACACATTCTTGTAGAGTAACAGCAAGTCTCCATGAACATCATCTCCGGGTTTGGATTCATTAACAGTCCTGAGAGGAACAGCCTCCACTAAAGTCTCTTTCTTTGGTTCTATGAGCTTCGCCGCGTCATCAAGCTCATGGATTGTGTAATGTAGAATCCTTGTAACAGGATCCACGTACCGTCTAACCAACACCTTCCCAACAACTACATTGTTCATCGATTTCAAAACGTAATCCAGCAAACCGGTGTCTCCTATATGTAATCTAGCTGCATCCCTAACGTCCTGCCGGGTCATACCATTCTGTTTCAGTAATTTCATCTCTTTAAGTGACTCTACAATCACTTCAGCTGCGAACTCAAGTCTCCTCACTGGCCATCTGCTACCCAAATTAGCCGCTACAGTGCTATAAGTCTTGTATTTCCCACACTTCTCATTTTCTAACACATCACTCTTCTTCATAAACAACCTGTTTGATCTTTTCTGATGAGGAAAATCCGACAATGGAGGAGGAGGAGCCGCTGCCGTAAGCTTACTTGTCTGAGGAGCATGAGACTTGATGATAAGCATAAACCTCAAGAGATCTTTGAATGTTATTAACTGTCCTTCACTCATTTCTCTATAGTACTTGAAAATCTGCTTAATCTCTTTGCATTGTTTATGCTCATTGAAATCAAACTCAATCTGCTCAAGCTCAAGTGAACCAAGCAGCTCTATAGCATCCTCGTAATCATTCTTGGTCACACCGTAGCTTCCACGACAGAACTTGTAACCCCATCTACCAAACCAAGAATGTCCATAAGCTACTCCATATAGTAACCTGAGATCTATAGATTTCTTCTTAGACAAATCCTCAACTGTTACCATCCTGCAAGTCAAACATTTTCAAATCAAAATCAAACAAACTCCAAAAGGATGAATCATGTAATGCTTTTATCTACCTTGCTCCTAGAGTAGTGCATATTCGGTCCCAAAGGTCAACGATTTCTCTTCCGTATAAGTATTTTGATCCTCCTTCCATACCATTGATGCAGATCAAATGACCAAATCCATTAGTGTGAATCAGTCCATGGAGAAGATGAGTTTGTAGATCAAAAACATCATCTTCTAGTGGCATGTTCCATTCGGAATCAATCGGTATTATCAAATGAAACTTCTTTTTCGATACGAAATGGTTACTCCAACCTGTAGAACACCGAAAACAACAATTGAAGATAAATGCAAAATTCCAAATTTTGATGCATACTCATCTTAAATCAGTCACTAGAATCTCAATTTTACAACAATTCCTAAACAAAATTAAATATTTCTCAAACACAAAATCATAATCCCTAATTCAATAGATCAATGCATACTTCTTATGCTAAGAATCTCAATTTGAAACCAAAATGGTTACTCCAAACCTAAAGAACGCAGAAAACCTCAAAATTGAAGATAATTTCAGAAAATCTCTAATGCAATCAGTAATCATATAAATGAATTCCAAATTTTGATGCATACTCTTTTTAATCAGTCATCAGAATCTCAATTTTACAACAAATCCTTACCAATTTATTAAAATTCGTAACAAAATCCCTAATTCAATAGATCAATGCATATTTCTTATACTCAGAATCTCAATTTTGAAACCAAAATGGTTACTCCAACCTATAGACCACAGAAAACCCTAAAATTGAAGATAATTTCAGAAAATCTCTAATGCAATCAGATAAATACAAAATTCCAAATTTTGATGCATACTCATCTTAAAATCAGTCATCAGAATCTCAATTTTACAACAAATTCAAACCAAATTCTCAAAATTCGTAACCAAATCTCTAATCCAATAGATCAATACATACTACTTACACTCAGAATCTCAATTCGAAACCAAAATCAAAAACCCTAATTGAATCTCAATTCCAATCCTAAAACCCCAAATTTTTAACCTCCTCAAACCCCAAATCCGATTCGATTCAACAAATTCCGATTCCAAATTTCAATACACTCAAAACTCAATACAAACGAACCTGCGCATCTGCAGTGATCGCAGTACGGCTGCGCCGACCGAATCACATCTTCTTCAACAGTATAAAGCGGAATCACAGAGTTCTTCGTTTCGTGACTAAGAAGCGTACACCAAACCGGCATTCCACGGATACTATACTCCTCCATCTCCGAAAAATCCCCTAGAAAAACCCTAATATTCTCCCGGAAACTTCCATCTCTGTTCATCGGATACCCTTCTTCTCCGAATCGCTGGAGATTAAACATTTTCGCCTTCCTCTTTCTCTTCCGGCATGTCTCCAGTATCGGAACCGGCATCGTGTATGATCTCTGCAACTAGACGAAGCTCTAATGGAGTTTACGCGCTCAAAGGCTCGAATTTGAAATCAACATTGCTTTGTAAAAATGTAAGCTCGAGAAGAAAGCGTTATTTACGTAAATGCCATTTATGATCTAACGGTTGTAGATTGGGTTTAGTTATTAGATGGATCTTAGCTGTACGTTTTGTAACTATAAGTTTGTTATTCTTAACTTCCTTTGATGCGTTGACTCATGTTAGTCAACAGTGAGAAGTGAGAACAATAAATAATTTTTTTTTTTTTTAATTTCGAAGTTTCTGACCGAAACGAAACCCGTATATTTACACGGCCAAACTAAAAGCATGTTAAATCTCTTCAAATCGGAGAGTATTCACACCAAACTTTATTTTTTTATAGTACATATATATGTTTTATTTCTTAATTTTTTTTTTTTTGAAATATTTTTCGTAATTTATATTTGCTATGAAAAATGCATAGGTTTTGTAATCATATGCAGTGAGTCATTTGCCGAACTCGTATAGAGATAAAACAAGTCCAACTTAAATCATACTTTTTTTATAAAACAGTTTTTTTAATATGATAAAATATATTTTTTATTTTAAAAAATTGGACCATATATATATTATTTATATGGTAAATTGTTTCTTTTTTTTAATTTGTATTTGACTTTTAACAATTTTGAGAGCTCGAGTTGCATGTGCTATGTGTATATACAAATCACTTATTTGTACCAAATATTTATAAAAAATTAATATTCTAAAAATTTGGAGTAGATCACTAGGCCACTTTTTTTTGTTTTACGTCTTAGTGTTATTTAAATGATATATATATATAGGTTAAAAACAAATTTTCGAATACTCATCGGTTGTGGTTGTAGTACACAAGTAGTCACTTTGACAACATGAGATTGACTTCCACCTTTCGATAAAGTTTCTCTTTTAAAAAGGTTTAGACTATGGGACCAGTCCGTTGGTTTAAAAAATTTTAGACTATCGAACCAATTCGTTGCGGCCATATTGGAAAAAAATTAAAAAAGAAAATCACTACAAAAAAA
>OVAW01000724.1:0-11532 GCA_900406365.1 Heliophila coronopifolia | reverse complement strand
AAAGAAAAGAGTGTTAAGGTAAGAACCTTCTATCCTTGGGAAGGACATGGAAGAGTTTAAGAAGGTTAAGGTTCCTGAGGGTATAAGCATAGATAGCCCATATGAAGAAAACAGAGAATATTATAATTCCAAGAAACTCAGCTGCAGATACAACTCCAAATGGTCCATCCACTAGCACTGGAAATGTCCATAGCCTAAACCTTGGATATTTTGATATCTTCTTCCTACACATTCACCAAACCAGGGTCATGGTCGTCTTTTAGCACATGATCCGAATCAAATACAATTTTTTTTATAGCAGATATATATAAATTATGGCCCAGTTTTTTTTTTTTTTTTTTTTTTTTTTTTTTTTTTTAAANTTTTTTTTTTTTTTTTTTTTTTTTTTTTTTTGTAAATATATTCTATTATAGTAGAAAACCGTTTAACAAAAAAATTTGAATAGCACTCTCCCTTATTTACTGTAGAGCTGTCAATTCGGGACGGGTGCCTGCCACGATTTTTTCATGAGCCCGCGGGCTTGCGGACTAAATATTTGCACCCATGACTACAGCCTGTGGGTAAGTTCAAATTTTTTTTAAAAACCTTAAAAATATACATATATAAATTTTGAAAAAATAAAATTTTTTAAATTGGGCCATAAACCATGAATTTGTTTTATTTTATTTAGGATATCATGACGGTTTGTCGTGACCTTGTTGACAAAATATATATAAAGCCCGCAAAATTGGCGCACAGAAATGGTTCACGGACAGAAAAAATGCATCCTTAAACCGTATGTGACGGTGCGTGTTGGGCTAAACCTATGGACGGCCAACCAGATTTGACTGCTCTAGTTTGTAGTCTTTCACCGAACATAGTTTTTTGGGGAAATTAATTCTTAAAGCAATTAATTCAGATTTTTCTCTGTTTTTTATAGTATTATTCACACATTTTCCGTTTATTTTTTTTCCTGATTATTTCGGAATTTATAATATAGTATTGAGAGATATTTTAATTTATTAAGGGTTTAAATTGAAATACAGTTTTGGGAATTATAATAACTATTTTTTTTTTAAATGTGGAGTTGTGGACCATATACTTACTTAGTGAATACTTTATCTTCTCCAGAGATGATGAGATAGATATAAGCTAAGACGGAGATAACAAAAATCGGACCACTGAAAATTGAGAACATGCTTCCTGCAATTGATCAAATTTAATTACTATTTTTGCGGAGAAAACAAAAGTAATTTTGATGAAATTAATTAAAAAACCTGTGATTCCGAAAAGAGTATTTGAGGAGACATCTCTCCATTTAGTTAATATTCCGTTACCAAATTCTCCTGGGTATAATATAAGAAAAACAACCCATGCAACGAAGATCACAGACATTACAACTTTCAAAATCCATTTTAAAGATGAAACCACCATTGATGATGAGGATGATGAAGATTCTTTAAGTAACAAAAGTGGGGTTTCATGTTCATCCATGGTTCTTTTGAATATCTCAGTGTAGTGAAGAAAGCTGGATCAGTGGCAGCGTTTTAAATATAGGTGAATTATGAGGAGATAATTAGGAGAAGAAAAAAGGAAGAAAATTAGAGACCATAAAAGGTTACATCACATTCTTTAATGTAAGATTCCTTTAGACAACAACCATAGTAAACTTGAAAGTAACGTAATTGGCTGATTAAAAGGAGAGAGAAACAAGTTTTGATATGAACCACAATTTAGGGGACGTGGAGTAATATGTATTAAGATAAGATTATTATTATGACGCCGAGTGTGATGTTTTTTGGATTTCAGCTTCTTATATTTTCTGATTTTATGGGTATATATATGGTCATGTGCGGTGGTCCTGAAATTAATTAGAATTTTAGGTTCATAAACAAAATTAAAATTTTATCTTTTTGTTAATACGGGCAACAACACTTATTAAAAAAAAAATTTATCGCAAACTGGGGGAGTCGAAATCCCAATGTCAATGTTACTGTTAATACTCTCTAACCAATAGAGACCAGAATACCTTGACACAGATTTTTTTTTTTTTTTTGCAATGGTCACAAAACTAAAATTTAAGGGTAACTTTTTTACGGTTTTATTTTAAAAAGATGCGGTTTAAATCTTATTAAATAAATATTTTTAAGAAATTTGGTGTCGTAATAAATATATTTTTCTTCTAACTTTACTTAAGATCGGCACAAAACTATAAATTATTTTGTTAACACGGGTCAGCCGAATAGTCTAACTACTATTAAAAAGAAACTTTATCGCAAAAACAAAAATCTAATTTCCTATGCCAATATCAATGCTAGTATCTTCTCACCACCAGAGAAAAAAACATTGATACAAAATTTAAAGTATATTTTCTTACAAATTTTATTTTAAAGACGAGGCTAAATGTAATATAAATATTTTTATATATAAAAATTAGATTAGACTCTATGGCCGGCCATATATATGGTTATCATAGATTTCAAACAACATTTATATTTTTAACAAAATCCTGTTTTGTACATACTAGGGGTGAAAAAAAAACCGCACTTTCCCAATTGAGTCGAATTTTAAAATAATACGATTCTTATAAAAAAATATTTTCGGAATTATTCAAACCGTGCTACAATTCTAGGAAATTGAATCTAATTAACTGAAATTTATCAAAACCAATATTTTAATTATAACATAGAGAAAATAATAAATACTATCCTTTTCGACAACAGAATAGATACTATATATCTATAAATTTTAATAACCTTTCTGGTCAAATAAAAGTTAATAAGTGGCCGACAAAAACAAAAAAGTTAATTAGTTCAGTTAAATTTTCTTCTACTTTTTTTTTTAAAACCCCAATTAAACCTGAGTCGAACGAACCAGAATAATTGATTTTTATACTTTGACGAAACATTGAGTTATTTTTAATATCGATACTTCAATATATAAACCGAATAAAAAAAAACAATAACCGAATGACTCAAATTACAATCTATAAAAGAAATATATATAATGTGAAATTGAAAACAGAGAAACATAGGGAAAATGCTAGAAAAACACATGAAATCATCAAAAATGGTAAAGTGAGACATGAACTTGTCATTTGATAGAAAAACAAACAGAAACTTGCAGTTGATTGGACAAAAAATGAAAATAAAATGGCCAACGTTAATAAGTTAATTTATGTTAGTTTGATATAATTTTTTTACCAAAAACTTTTAGGGGATCATTTTCTCCCAATTTTAGTGGTGGACAAATAAGAATACGGGATAAAATTTATTGGGAAAAGATACATAAATGAGGGAAAGAATAAGAATGTGGGAAAAATTTTATTGGGAACAGGAATAGTTCGGAAACTAAAATAATTGCCACATTTATATCTCATTTAAAACTTGGGTTGTGATACGACGAGACAGATCGAGAATGAGAAAATCTCGTCGTGCACTCTCATTCTTATTCCTCTCATTCCGTTCCCGTTTCCTATAAACAAGAGCAATTATATGAATTCACTACTTTCCATTCCCACTATTCCATTCCCAATAAATTTTGTTTCGTATTCTCGTTTGTCCACTTTTGAATTTTTCGAAAATATGTTCAATGAAAAGTTTTAAGTAATAAAATTATACAAATTTTAACCGATGTTAATTTTAAACAGTGACTTTTTCATGTATTATTTTGCCAAATCAATTGCAACTTCATATTTGTTCTACCAAATAATAAGCTCGTGTTGTTTTATTCTGCCATTATTAAAATCTCATGATTTTTTAGTATTTTCCTAAGAAACATTAACACTAACATTTTTTAACACAAACAAAACCAACACTGTACACTTATATGTAAGAAATAACAAGACGGTTGTTGATTTTCATGTTAAAATAAATGCATGTATATAATAAGATATGTTTTTTTGTGATAATTTTTTTTTATTTATTAAAAGTCAAATTTAGTGAAGAAACTTTAATTTGTAAGTAGTTTAAAAGTTTCATTAAAGAATTGAATTAAAGATTACTTTAATACTAACACTTTTTCGTTTATTATTTATTTGAAGTTTTTTTATTTGCAATAATTATGACAACAAATAAATATTCTTTTGCTGTATTTTTTTTTATAAAAAGAAGTATTGTACATTAACATAATAATTAATAAATAACCAGATAAATAAGATTCTGTATAGATTTTTTTAATACAAATTTTTAAAAAGCCATCGAGGAGTATAAACACCATATCCACAAACTGTCTATCCATTATCCTCAAATTCATTATTATCCATCATCCACCTTCCACAAGATCAAAATCTACTGTTTGGAATAAATGCTATGTTTGTATCTTTTCTTTCAATTTTTATATCAATTGTAACCTATTAAATGCTGATTTGTATTTTGCGTTAAATCAAAATTGATTTATGAATCTTGCTTTCTTTTCTTTTATTTATTTTAAGAACATAATATTTTTAAAACAATTATATAATATTTTTAAGAGAAAAACACTAGACTGTCATACAAATCCTAGGACACCAACAAACATGTAGGAAACTTAAGACAAACTATTCGCAGATCAATGATATATAGGGTATGTCTAATGTTATGCGATGCCTAAAACTAAAAAAAAAAAAAATTCACATATTGAAAAATATAATTTGTTCGAGATTCTACTAATTTATTTTGTTTTTATTTTTATATTTCTTTCTATTTGTAGTTTCACTTGGTAAAATTCTAATTTTGTCTCCGGATATCAGTTTTTAACAGCCAATAAAAAAAATAGAATAATTTAAATTTAATTAGTATTATATAAAAATAATCAGAGCAGCATAAAATAAAATAAAATTCAATACCAAAATTTTCTGAATTATTTTTTAAAGAAAGAGAGCAAAACATATCCTGAATTTTCTAAAAAAAAAAGATGAAAAATGAGTAACAATGGACAAAAAAAAAAGAAATAGAGAAGAAAGACATTGAATCGTGCATTAAAAAAACAGCATCTAAACGAAGGTAAGTTACATTTTTCTTATTTTTATTTTTATTTTTATTTTCAATTTATTAAATAGTATATAATGAAATTTATTCCAAATCTTAACAAATGGAAAACTGAAAATTGTCATAATAACTAATACCCCTGTATTTAATAATATATATAAATTTATACCACTATATTTTATGAAGACGTTATGGTCCTAAATTTGGTTTGAATTTGATGTTTAAAGTCCGTGTTTTACAGGCTTCATATCAGGACCATATGCTGACTTAAGAAGAGGAAAGATAGGCATGCCCACCCTAATTTTGTTTTTTTTTTTTTGTTTTTTGATTATTATTTTTATCTAATTTTACTACTATTTTTAACGAGATATTGATAAATACCTTATACACATTTATAGAAGTTGAAAAAAAAATTATAACTTTATGTCACAAAAAAAAATTCAGTTCTTGATATAGAACGTATATTTTACGTGTATGATTTGATGATTTCTATCAATATTCCTATGAAAGAAGATGTTTTACTGTATTATATTGATTTTTATAAGTTTAGTCCTTAAGGTGATTAAAAAATTATGAAAGTGAGGGCCTAATATTTTAAACATGAATAGGTTTGGTTGTATCTAACAATTATGCGTCCTGATATTATTTTTGTCATGAACAAATTATGCTGCACTATATGCAAGCAGCTAAGAAGCTTTTGCATTATCTTATGGTATCCACGGCTTATCCATAATTTTTTTTGTAAGATGCAAAAAACTAAAAAAAAAAAACAATGTATGGTTACAAGTACATTATATATCTTAAAATTTTGTTCGACTCACGCCTATACACTAAATCCATTAATAAATTACACCAGGAAAACAAAAAATCATGTGTACAATTATATCTTATGTTTTAAAATTTTGTCCGCACTTGTGTGCGTAAATTAAATCCCCTAAAAAGTTATACCGAAAACTAAAAAGTCATAGGGTGCAAGTGCATCCCCTTCTAATAAGTTACATCTGCTAGTGTTGGTACCATAGTTTTCAGATTGTTTTATCATGTTGATGATGATACGCCGTTGAAAGAATTTTGTTACTTTGATCGGCTCAGTGTCCATATACCCAAAAATCAGTCGCATGATTTTGTATTTTTCTTGGATATTAAGTTCTGTTTTAGAAGTCTAACAAGCAAACAGTGGTCTCTAAGTCATCCACAAAAGCGGAATACAGGAAAACAGCTTTGCCGCTTCAGAAATTATCTGGTTGTCATATTTACTTGCTGAACTGTGAGTACCATCGACTCCAACACCGGTTATATATTGTGATAGCCAAGTTGCTTTTCACATAGCTAAGAACTCGATTTTCACGAGCGTACTAAGCATATAGAAGCAGATTCCCATTCTATAAGAGAGAAGATTATCAATGGAGATTTGAAGACACTTCATGTGCACTCTGAAAAACCGACTGGCCGACGCTTTAACCAAACTATTAAATTCTACTTTGTTTTCTAGATTGATGTTAAAAATGGGTCTTCATAATTCCTTAGGACACCATTTGGAGGGAGACTATCAAGACATTTGTTTATGTTTGGTTTAATTCAATTGTCGGTTATATAGTTTGTAACGATTGGTTTACTAAATCTACTTATACTATATATTAAAAGGGTAAATTTTTAACAAATAAACCTTTAATCTGTTAAATATTTCATCATATGCCATTAGAAAAATATATTAAAAGGGTAAATTTTTAACAAATAAACCTTTAATCTGTTAAATATTTCATCATATGCCATTAGAAAATTAATAATACTAAAAGGACAATTTAGTAATTAATATATATAGACCTTTATGATATTAATTATTTTATAATAAAAAAAAAATCAAAATAAGGGGACTACAATTTAAAAAGACAAATCGAAATCATACTACACTCATTTTCAAAATTTACGAGAATTAATGAAGTTTTATTTTATTATAGTAGATATACCGTGTACTTTAACATATCACGTAATATATATATATATATACAGTATATAACAAATATATCAAACGTCGTACTATCAGTGCAGATATTCAACAACTTTACGTAAAATATATTAATATATAACTATTTAATTATATATATATATAATGTAATAAATATATTAAACGTCATATTATCAGTGCATATATTCATGCACTTAGGAGAGGTTAATTTTTTAGGGTTTTCGCTCTCAAAACTTTCCTTTTCTGGCACGCCTCATCTTTCAATCTCCAATGCCGTCGTCGGCGGTGATGGAGTCATCGGAGCACTCTTCAGGTGGGCCAGTCATCGCATCGTCACCGTCTTCTCCTCTGAAACAAACTGGTATCAAGAAATCTCTGACTTGGAGTTCCATTTTGAAAGTACCGCATGGAGATGTCACTGTCTTCACCCCGATCATCGAAACTGTTGAAGGTACAGCCACTGTGGAGATCCCATCAGAGGTTGTAGAAAATCAGACCCCGTTATGGCAAAACTATGTGTTAGGTCATTTCATCAAAGACGCACCCCATGTAGGAAAAATCCATGCTATTGTCAACAAGATATGGGCATCACCAAACTCTCGTATCGATGTCCATTTCTTGTCAAAAACGGCAGTACTTTTTCGTATCGAAGATGAAGCTATCAGATCTCGCGTCATTAAAAAGCGTTATTGGCATCTAGCAGAAATCCCTATTGTGGTCCAAGAGTGGTCACCAGAGACTGCACATCTGAAACCTGACCTCTCTGCAATTCCGCTTTGGGTGGATTTCGGTTCTGTTCCAAGTCACTTATTCTCCTTCAAAGGTTTAAGTTTCCTTGGTAGCGTTGTAGGCAAGCCTATAAAGCTTCACCCCAACACGGAACGTTGCCTCCGTTTGGACAACGCAAGAGTGTTGATTGAAGTAAATCTCCATAAACCTCTCCCCAACACGATTAAGACGCGAGGAGCTCAAGGAGATATTTCAGAAATTAAGGTTTCCTTCCCATGGCTGCCCCATCAATGCTCTCATTGCAATACATGGGGACATGATCAGAAAAACTGCACTTCCACGGATAACTCTCATCAGAGCACCGGTGAAAAAATAATTCTGAAAGGAAAGGGAATTTTAAATCCATTACCTACAGTGGAATCAGTTGAAAATCCTGTCTATGAAACGATGACAGCCTCAACATCTCTTGCACTTACTTCAGCAGACAACCTTCTACCATTGGCAACGAAAACCAATGGCAACGAAAACCAGCACTCTAATGAATGGACCACCGTGTCCAAATGCACTCGTCTAAGCCCAAAGTCTCCCTCTACTGCAGCTGTGAATCCATATTGTATTGGGGAACCTTTCTCACCAGTGGGTAATTCATCTCCATCACGTTTTGCAATTCCGGCTGACATAGAAGAAGGCGAACTTGAAGAAACAGACTCTGAAACAAATTTCTCTGAAAACAACAATGAGGAAGACGTTAGGATACATCAGCCTATGAATTTACCTAAAGAAGACAAAAAACAGTCTGGGGAATCTACCTTATCACGTGCGGCTGCAACTACTTCTTCCACAGGCAATCGTAGCAGACGACATAAAAATCAACCAAAAAGCATTCTAACCAGAAGAGATGGCGTTCCCAGTAAGAAAGCTTCCTCTCGGAAGCCATGACGTCTTTCTTTGTTTGGAACACGCGAGGGTTCAATAAACCTCGCAAACACCGTGCGGTACGCAATCTGCTGCGAATCGCAAAGCCTCTTTTCGGATGTCTTGTTGAAACAAGAGTTCAAGAAATTTATTCTTCTTCAATTCTCGACTATGTTTTCTCCAGCTGGTCTAGCCTCACAAACTATGCTGCACACCGGCTCGGTCGCATTTGGTTTTGCTGGTCCCCTGCGGTCCAAGTAACGCCAATTCTCATCAGCTCACAAACAATCACCGTGGCAATTACCATCTTGAGCACTAACAGTCAGTTATTATGCTCTTTCGTCTATGGTCTGAACACAGTCACTGAACGTCGTAGTCTCTGGAAGGATATTGTCGCACTCGGTAATCATCATCAAATATCTCATACTCCGTGGATAGTGCTAGGGGATTTCAATGAAACTCTCTCAGCGACAGAACACTCAAGACCAATGGATTTCAACACAGATATAGCTGGGATGAAGGACTTTCAAAATGTCACCTTAGAATGCAATCTTCAAGACTTATCTTACTCTGGGCCACTATTTACCTGGACAAACCACTGTGACTCTGAACCTATTGGTAAAAAGCTAGATCGAGCCCTCGTCAACCCTGCTTGGCTGCACAATTTTCCCAACTCCTACGCAAGTTTCGAAGCTGGAGGAATTTCAGATCACTCTCGGTGTATGATCCACCTTACATCGCAAGACGCTGGTGGGCGAAAGCCCTTTAAATTCTTTGCTCATACAGCTCTATTACCTCAATTTAAGCAAACTGTGGAAACATCATGGCAAAACTCTCCTCCGATTAATCAAACGAGGACTGCTTTGTACTCTTTCAACCGTAAACTCAAAGCTTTGAAGCTTCCTCTAAGAGATCTCAACAGGACGGAAACTGGAAATTTGTCTACACGAGCTGCTCAAGCTTTTGACAATCTCTGCATCATCCAAAATCGGGCCTTGGCTGATCCACCTGCTACGAATTTGCAGGAGCTTTCAGACTCTCTAGCAGCCTGGCAGCATATCACAAATCTCGAAGAACAATTCTTGAAGCAAAAATCTCGTATACAATGGCTCAAGTGTGGAGACCAGAATACTACTTTCTTCCATCGGATGACACAATCACGGGCCTCTCAGAATGCTATTCGACGTCTGGTAACCGATGTAGGAGATGTTATTACGGACCCTAAAGAAATAAAGAAGGTAGCTGCAAGTCATTTTCAGAAGTTCCTTCAAGACAGACTTGTGGAATTTGAAACACCACACTTAAGTGAGATCACATCTCTTCTCGCTTATGAATGTCCTCCATCGATGCGTGCGTCGCTGATTGCTAATGTGACGGATGACGAGATTAAACAGACCTTGCTTTCTATGCCTTCTAATAAAGCGCCCGGCCCTGATGGTTATCCAATGGAGTTTTATAGAGCGGCATGGGACTCTATAGGTGCTGATTTTGTCTTTGCTGTGAAGTCTTTCTTCATTACTGGATACATGCCTAAAAGTGTCAACGCTACTCTACTAACATTGATCCCAAAGCAAGCTTCAGCTCAAACAATGTGTGAGTATAGGCCTATATCATGTTGCAATATGCTGTACAAAGTCATCTCCAAAATCCTAGCCAATCGACTCAAGATCCTCCTCCCTGAATTCATTGTTCCGAATCAATGCGCTTTTGTCAAAGGCCGGTTGCTGCTGGAAAATGTGTTGCTTGCGACAGAGCTAGTAAAGGACTATCATAAAAGTACAATCTCTCCAAGATGTGCAATAAAATTCGATATATCAAAAGCTTTTGACACCATCGAATGGTCATTTCTCCTTTTGGTCCTCCGAGCTCTTCACCTGCCTGAGCAGTTCATCAAATGGATAAGTGCTTGTGTTTCTACTGCTCATTTTTCCGTCGCTATCAACGGCGAAACTGAGGGATTCTTCCATAGTAATCGGGGTCTAAGGCAAGGTTGCTCACTATCGCCTTACTTATATGTTATTGTTAACAATGTGCTTTCCCGGTTTCTCGATAAGGCAGCAAGACAAGGTTCTATTGGCTATCATCCAAAGTGCAAAGATGAGCATNTTATTGTTAACAATGTGCTTTCCCGGTTTCTCGATAAGGCAGTAAGACAAGGTTCTATTGGCTATCATCCAAAGTGCAAAGATGAGCAGATTACACACTTATGCTTCGCAGACGACATCTTTGTCTTCAGCGATGGATCCCCCACATCTCTTGATGGGATATTGGCCGTCTTCAAAAGGTTTGGTAATATGTCGGGTCTTCACATCAACCATAGTAAATCGGCCTTGTATGTAGCAGGTAGAAATCCAGAGGCCATTAAAATAGCGGCTACACAGATTGGCATCCCGCTGCAAAGTCTACCGGTTCGGTATTTGGGTCTTCCTCTCACTACCAAAACCATGACAGCACATGATTATGCTCCACTGATTGACAAGATTAGGAGCAGGCTCACGGCTTGGTCTACAAAATTCTTGTCTTACGCAGATCGTGTTCAACTAATCAAATCAGTAATCTCTAGCATAACAAACTTTTGGTGCTCCGTTTTCTAATTACCTTTGCGTTGTCTTGAGGAGATTGAAAGGCTATGTGGAAAATTTTTATGGTCCGGGTCACCAAATGGAACAAACGCAGCAAAAGTCTCATGGATTGATGTATGTTGTCCTAAAGAGGAAGGAGGGCTCGGTGTGCGACGACTGCGAGATGTATCTTGCGTCTTTGCGTTGAGTCTCATCTGGAAACTATTCACGCAATCAGGCTCTCTGTGGGTAGCATGGTCTAGACGACATTTAATGCGTTCAGGTTCTTACTGGAATGCTCCGAATAGTACGCTTGGTTCTTGGGTTTGGAGAAAGCTTCTTCGACTCCGTGACCAAGCATCACAGTTTATAAGTGTTACGATTGGTGACGGTAAAAACTCGTCTTTCTGGTTTG
>OVAW01000720.1:0-10388 GCA_900406365.1 Heliophila coronopifolia | reverse complement strand
TTTTTTTTTTTTTTTTTTTTTTTTTTTTTTTTTTTTTTTTTTTTTTCCGTTGATAATCCATTTAATTTCGAGATACTATAACAAATATGTGAAGTTTAGGTACTATAGCAAGGCAAACAATTCTCACTACTTTGGACTATAAGACATTTTTTTTTTTTTTTTTTTTNGGCTATAAAAAATTTTTTTTTTTTTTTTTTTTTTGCGCTATAATGTCGAAACTAAAATAATGTATTTACAAAGTTTTGTTATAACTCGTGAATATTTGAAGCTTAAAAAACTAGAGGCTTATCATTTGAAGCCCACAGGCCAATCCGAATTAGGATTTAGGGTTTCTAGTCGCTCAATATAAATTGAGTTTTGTCCTTGTCATTCATCATTTTGTATCTTCTTTTTCCCCAATTTTATCAATGCAATATAATTTTTCTTGGTGACAAAAAAAAAAAAACAATAACTAGAGGCTAAGTCGAGTAGAAAGGTGTATATATTAAACTAACATACAAGTAGAGTAGAGACGAAAATAACACCTCTCACCTTATTTTTTCTATAATTTATACGCTACAAATATAAAAAAATTTCACTCCTCCAAAATCAAACATCTCGCAGCAAAATATAATTTTTTTAGTTCGTTCTCTCATAATTTTTTTTTTTTTTTGTCAACAGCTCAACTGGCTGATTAATTATTAATTAATTCTCCTCAACTGGAGAGACCAGGGATCGAACCCCGATCCCGGTGTAAAAGCACAGAGGTTGCCACCATTAGGCTACTTGTCTTTCACCGTTCTCTCATAATTTAATCTTGTGTACTGTTTTTTTATATCATTTTTATATATTTATCAATTAAATGCATATATTTATGTCACTAATTTCTTCTTTTAAATTTTAGATTTTTGAAAAAAAACGATGATAATATCAATACAAATTCAATCTTCAGTTTTATTTTTCTCTCTTTCCAATTTGTATTTGTTGTTTAATTTGTTTAAAAATCAATGTTCATATCTTTCCATAATTGATTTAAGAATTAAAAATACATTTTTCACATAATAAGTTTTGTTAGAAATAATAAAATATATAATCATCTATGATATTTTAAAGATTTTAAAGATTTTGTATTTGCGCATCGCGCGAGAAACTACCTAGTTCTTTTATTAAAAATAAAAATATGTTTAACATTAAATTATAATTTTTTTATAAAATCTATCTGCTAGAAATGTTTTATTTTATATAAATAATAAATAAGTTTTATAAAAAATTAGAAAAGTTATTACTAATAATTAATAAATAGTATAATAATAAAAAATTAAGATTATTAGACCTAACAACAATAATTTGTTACAACATTATTCTTATTTATCTTAATAGGCTAAACAATTAACCATTAATAATTTTTTAATTCTTAAATTACCTTCTGAAATTATTGGGGTCTAATTTTTGAACTAATCTACTAAAGTAAAAAAAAATATATTTACAAAAAAAAGTTTCTCTATACAACTAATCTAATATATTTGATACAACTAATTTTTACACTAATTTACTATTAACAGAACAGCCTTTTTAACAAAAAAAAACAATATATTTAATAATTAAACATTCCTAGTTTTAAAGAAATATTTTTACATCTGTATCATTTTAGAAACATAAAACAATTGATTATATAAGTTTTTTCTTATATATTCGTATTTTCTATTAATAATACAAAATTTTCTATTACGTGAATAATGGACAATATATGTTTTGAGACTTTTTAACTTTTGGAATACACGCTTAAGTTTCCATACTCTATTCAATATATTTAGTGTACATAGTTCCCAAACCAAATAACAATAAATATGATTATTAAAGAATATAATAAACACTATACGTAGATATACTTACTCACATCCGTTTAATAAAACGAATATAATAAATACTAGGAAAAAATGCAAAAAAATCCTCGAACTATCCGAAAAATGCAAGAAAAATTTCGAAATATATAAAATGCAAAAAGAATCTCGAATTTTATAAAAACCAGAAAAATAAACCTCTAACTATCCAAAAAATGCAAATAAAACCTTGACTATAAAAATAAATACAAAATAAACCTCGAACTATTTAATTGCAAAATAAACCCCGAAATATTTACTTGCAAAATAAACCTTGATCTATATCAATTGCAAAATAAATTTCGATCTATATAAACTATAAAATAATACTCGGTTTTATTAAAAATATGCAAAAAAAATTTCATTAACATATTTTTTAAGAAAAAAGCTCTGTTCGTTTGAGAAGTTCAAATTTGTTAAAAAAAAAATTTCAGTCAAAACCGCAAATAATAATTTCCGCCAAAACTACAAAATTATGATTTCCCGCCAAAACATTAAAATTATATTTTAATGCCAAAACCGCAAAATTATGATTTCCCGCCAAAACCTCTAAATTCCGATTTCCCGCAAAAACCGCAGTTATGATTTCTCGCCAAAACCGCAAATTATTATATTCCGTCAAAGTCGGAAACTATAATTTCCCGCCAAAACCGCTAATTAATTTTTTTAATAAGATCGATGTCTATTTAAAATTTTATAGATCGGTGTTTATTTTTGCAGTTTATATAAATCGAAATTTATTTTTCAGTTTTTCAATAAATTTGAGGTTTATTTTGCAGATTTTTTATTAATTTCGAAGTTTATTTTGCAGTTTATAAACGAGGTTTATTTTGCTGGTTTTTAAATAATTCGAGGTTTATTTTGCATTTAATATAGTTCGAAGTTTTTCTTACATTTTTCGGATAGTTCGAGTTTTTTTTTGCATTATTCCCTAAATACTATACGTAAATATACTTACTCACATCTGTTTTATAAAACGAATCGGTGTCTTTAAAGAAGATAATAAATATGATTTCAGGTTTAAATGAATAGTTTATTTGTAATGACTCAATTGACCTATAAAAAAGCGTCAAAAGTAGGAGAACAATATATGTTCTTTGTATGAACTAGAGAATTGATCTCCTAATGTTGCCGAATTCTCAATATTATTTTATATTAATGTACGTAAATCTGAGTTAAACTTTACTTTCTATATAGAGAGAGTTATGAAATAGTATTTCATAATGAGACTATTATATTTTTCCTTATTGATT
The DNA here is from genome assembly GCA_900406365.1 of Heliophila coronopifolia. Taxonomy (NCBI): domain Eukaryota; kingdom Viridiplantae; phylum Streptophyta; class Magnoliopsida; order Brassicales; family Brassicaceae; genus Heliophila; species Heliophila coronopifolia. Next base: position 7,276 of record OVAW01000720.1, on the reverse strand, counting down.
TAGAATATCAATATATACAAACGTATATTTTTTTTCTTCTTAAGGTTTGGGAGAAAAAAAAAATATATGCACCGGGCAGTAGTCATCGAAGTGGTATTAACAACCTACAAGATGGAGAGCTTCAAAAATATTAGAAAATCGACGTTCACCGAGCATAAGTGGTAATCATTCGTCTCACATTTTTACTGATATCCAAAAATTTGTTACTGATTTTTCTTCCAAATCTAATTATTTTAAATATGCTTTTAAATATTAATAAAAAATTTTGAAGCCGTTACAATAAGATGATACATTATGATGGATTTATGATAATAAAAATCATATATAAAAATGAGAGTTTCCATGTACAAATATATTAAAAATAAAAAATATTAGAAAATACGTATACACGTAAACATATGTTGCATAAAAAAAAAAAATTAAAACTCTATTTTTGCATATGCAAAAAAAGTAGAATAAAAACAATAATAATAATAAAAATAATAATAAAACATTAAACCTGCACATAGTTGAGTACCATTTTGGCGGAACTAATTTTAATACAATTATCTTATGCGTTTACAAAAAAAATTATATAAACAAATATCAAAAATACTAGTCCCGCGCATGGCGCGGGATATCATCTAGTATTTCCTTATTTTCTCTATAGAAACCATTGTTTTTAAATATAAGAAAATTCTATGTAAAAGTAAAACATAAGTGAAAGATAAATAAAATATAGCCAATATAAGAAAAACACAAGCAAAATATAAGTAAAACATAAGAAAAAAAATATAACATGACAAATTAATTTATTGTATTCACATTATTTGGTTAGAAAATGTGTTGTAGCGATAACTTATCAATAATTTCAATGCTATATTTTTATAAAAAGTCACTTCTTAAATACTATGTTGTAGATGTATATTATAAATGAAGTGTTTACAAAAAGAATATGATAAACATTGTGGTCAGCTTCTCAGTGTCTTTTCTTCCTCTTCTATTCTGTTTAGGTCTTACATTGGATTGTGTTTTTGTTTGTAGTATATTTATCTTATATTGGATTCGGATTTATTTTTATTTTGAATAGGGATTACACATATTCAGACATGACACTGGAGAAAAAACTTGTATGACTTGTGTTAGTGTTCTGTTTTACTAATCTTATCCATGCGCTGTTACTCAAAAACTAGAAGGAATACATAGATGCCTTTGGAGGAAGGCTTGCCTAAGGGTATAACAGGCAGAACTGATAGGTTTTGTACGCTGCTCATTTTTCAGTTTTGCTTTTAACAACTTGTGTTTTATGTTTCCGAGCTAACAAGATTCAGTTTTTTTTGGTTAACAAGGGGTGTCCGGGCCAAAATCTGACTAATCCCCTTGGGTAAGAGTAACCCCTTCGATCTGGCTTGTTACCAGGTTAAAGTAGAATTCATTGATTCCTCACAACTCGAACCCGGGTGGCGGAACTCACAGTTGTGAGCATTTTACCACTAGAAATAGAGCTGCTGAGCAATTTTGAATAGTTTATGTTTTTTTCGGTCCGAAAATTGAATTTGTGTATTTTTTAGGACGCCAAAATTGTTTGTGTAATTTTTAGGTAAAATTTGATGAATTGGATATTTAACTGGTATTTTGCCAAAATTTAATTATTTTTCTATATTTATTTGAATTAATACAAAAATATTCATTATAAATAATAATTTCATATAAATATTAATTGTTTATCGTGGTAAAACATGATATTAAAAGGAAAAATTAAAAAATGAATTTTTAATTTGCAATATATTAATTTTTTTTGTTGTATTTTCATATAATTTTTATTCTCTAATAAATCATTAGTTATTATTTTTCATATATCATCATTTATTTTTTATTTGTTTGGTCAATATCATCATGTAGATAACCTACGAAAATAACAATTCAGAAGAAAAGTAAAACAAAAATTGTTGAAAAAACCAATACCACACACACGATGGACAACGGAGTATTATCTTACTTTTTTTTTTCTTTTTTTTTTTTATCATTTTTACCTCCTAAGTATTATCTTATCAAGCCAATGGATATTTTTAGAAGAAAAAAGAACAAACATAAAATAACATACAGCCAACCCAACTTAGCACGAGGGTCTATTAATAAGACCAAACTAAAGAACAAAAGCAATAAAAAGATCTTAAAACCCAAAATTTGTCTCTTTTAAACCAGAAAGAAGATCAATCAATGGAGGAAGAATACATAAGAGTAATCAAAATAACAGTTCTTGGAGTAATCTCATGGGGTCTGATTTTCATTATCATCCGACGAATCTTCTCAAGATTTTCTTTGAACTTCAGCACCCATCTTGTCTCAACGCTTCACGGCACAATCGCTGTCTCTTTAGCAAGTCTATCAATTCAAGATTGGTCATGTCCAGTTTGTTCCAATGCTGGTTCTGCATCATCTCTACAGCAGATGGAAACAATAGCGTTTTCATTGTCATATATGATATATGGTCTTATTTGTAGCCACTTTTATCAAGGCATGAGAATTGATAACTTGGTTCATCATTCTATATGTTTTGTTGGTTTTGTAGGTGGACTTTACTACCGTAAGGTAATACACTTTTTACTCTATATCTTGTTTTTTTTTTCTTTTTTGGAAACATGACAACTAAATAAACTTTAATTGGGTTTTGGAAATGTTGATTATTTTTTTTTGCCTTGTTGATTTTATTGTTGAAATTAAAGTGCGGATCCGAGACCATGGCAACAATTTGGATAACAGAGATAACGAGTCCATTACTTCACCTAAGGGAGATTCTTAAAGAGATTGGTTATAGAAACACTAGTCTTAATGTTGCCGTCGATGTGAGTTTTTATGTACGTAACAATCTAATATCGAAAATGTATATTATGTTATTAAATTTAGGTAATATGTATAAAAATACTTGTAGACAAATTTGGAATACGGAAAATAAACAATCAAAGCCAAGGATCGAGTTTTTGTTTTTTCTTTTAAACTAGGGGTGGGTGAACAGTTGTTCAGTTCGGTATATTTGGTTTTTGGTTGTTCGGGAGTTGATAAATGTTCACCATTTGAGAATTTTTTTATTCGGTTCGCGTTCGGTTTGGTTCGAGTTTTTTCGGTTAAAATCGTTATGTTGTTCGGGAAATTGAGAAATAGTTGTGTTCTAAAATCTTATGGAAAAACTAAGAATTTAGTTTGATTTTTTTTTTCTATCTTTTTTTTATTTATCTAATTAAAGAATTTTATTTTAGTTTACATTTTACACACTTTACAATAAATTTACTAAAATTTACTAAGTAACTTAATCAACTTAAGTATAAGAGAATTTATCAAATCATTGTTAATCGTTAAATTTGATTTCTCGTTTATTTTGATTTCAAGATTTTTAATTTATTATATAAATATTTTATGACAATTTTTTTTATAAAAAATATAGATATATATATATTTCTATATGTATTTTTCACAATTTTTTTCCTTTTTTATTGTCGTATTTTTTTAACTGCATCTGTATAAAAATTATATGTGTTTAAACATAAGGGTGTATTTGTAATTTATTAATTCGGTTAACCGATTAACCGATTAACCGAATGGAGATCGGTTAATTTACCGAACCGAACTGAATATCAAATAAGAATAAATTTACTCCCGAATGAAGAACTCGCCAAAAAAAGCCCGAACCGAATAAGCTTATTCGGTTGGGTTCGGGAAATTTACCGCCCTATTTTAAACGTTGCATTTCATGTTCTATTTTGTTTGAAAATTATAATTAAATTAGACATTAAAAAAAAAGATTTTATATAGTTGACTAGAAGAATATCTTAGGAATATTATTATCAAGACGAATACGTAAACAAATATGTGTACACAATAAAACTTAATTTTAATAATTTTAAGGAATATTTTATTTGTCATTTATTATAGCAGAAAACATCTAAACAAGAGTTATTTAATAACAAATGAAGTTATGAATTTATAATGAAATTAAGATTTAATTATTTTAAGCAAGAGTTGTTTGCTGTCATTTAGTAAATCACACAACATCTTAAACTATAGTTTTATCAAGGGAATAATGCCAAAAAAAAACCTTTAACTATCCGAAAAATTTAAAATAAATTTCGAACTATTTTAAAAGCAAAACAAACCTTGAACTATATTTAGAAAAATGTTAATTTAGAATTATTTTGTATATTTCTAATAAGATCGATGTTTATTTTACAGTTTATATAGAATATGGTTTATTTTGCAATTTATATTGATCGGAGTTTATTTTGCAGTTTAAAAAGTTAAAGATATATTTTTCATTTGTTTTATAGTTCAAAGTTTTATTTACATTTATTGGATTGTTGGAGATTTATTTTGCTAGGTTTATAAAGTTCAAGATTTATTTTGCATTTTTCGGATAGTTTGATTTTTTTTTTCCTTTTAACTAAATAACATAGGTATGTTTCGCAACAATATTCATGTTGGCGAGAATGGTGGCTGGACCTTATCTCCTTTATGTATTAGTATCAGCTTCTAATCCCATTCTCATTAAGGTATCTTAATAATTACTTTTGTATATTATATATATTCGTTTTGGTATTTTATTTACGTTAGATCAGATTCTCCATATATAAGATTTTATAATTTTGAATTACAAAAAAAAAAAAAAAAGATTCTATAATTTTATAAAGCCACTATTATTCTTAGAATTGAAAATTTGCTTCTTCTTTTTTTGTAAAAGGAATTAAAATTTTGTTAAAAACCATTGCCCGGCTTAAGCTTAGGGGAAAAACAGTGCCGCCTCAAGACCTGCGAGTAATAAAACCTACAATTTGAAAGGAATATATTTTAGTTTAATTAAATTTAGTTTAATTATTTATAAAAATAAAAAATTAATATTGTAAAGATTAATTAGAGTAGAAATGTTGGAAAAAAAATTATAGTTGAAAGATTTTTAATATAATATAAATATAAACTTAAAAAATTACGAACAAATACAAATTTTTATAGAGCCTCCTAAGTCCTAATATATTATATAATTTTCTTTTTAAACCAAAATTATATATTAGGGATGTTTTGATATTTTTGCCAAAAAATCTTTGAAATAGTTAAGAGTCAATGAAGAAAAGTTTGTATAGTATCTACATTGTGATAAATACTTTTTTAACATATTGTTATTTTTAATTGAAATATAATTATCATTCATGATTTATTATGTTTTATCAATTTCAGGCAATTGGTTGGGGATTACAACTCTTGAGCGCATTCTGGTCCTATAAAATCTTTAAATTTATGAGATACAAGATTAATAAAAGATCAGTACCCAACAAAAATTCTGCTTAGTTGAAGTTAATTTAGTTATTATGATATGTGTGAGTTCCAAATTAATTATCACTATTACTATTTTAGTAATTTTAGTAATTCTTGAAATTAGTATTTGTACATTTACATGAAAATCATGTGAAAGTCTGGGTTTTATAATAATAAATAATTGATTTCAAATTATATTCAATTTAGTATCATTTGATCTTGAAAATCCATAAACGTTTATGAAAATTCAATTTAGTATTAGAATTTAGTAAGTCTAAATGGAAAATAGTTTTTTTTTTAAGAAAATAGTATGATTTAAAAGCGAAGAAAATTATTATCAAAATCAATGCTCAAGGAAAAAAAGGTTCAAAAATAGAAAAATTATAAGATTAGGGTGTTCGAGATCTTAGATCGGTTTCGGGTTGGAACATTCAGGTTTGAGAATTAGGATGGTGAATTTTACTATTTATTCGGAAAAAATATTTTTCGGGTCAGGTTTTAGTTCAAGTTCGGTTTGAGAATTCGGCAAATTAAGTTGTTTGGAAAACAATTTTGGTTTCTTTGTTTTTTATTTATTTTTGTTTAAAAAAAATAAAATTTGGTTAGTATCTTAAAGTTTGATGTTTAACAATAATAATAATAATAATAAAAAATGATTTTAAATAAACATTTATAACATTTTTATATAAACATAAAAATTTTAATTTTAAACTTTAAAAATTTCTATTTTTGAATTGATTTAAAAAAATATATGTAATTTGTAATATATAAATATAATATCTTTGATGGCAACAAAAATTTTTCCTAATATAATATATTTCTTATTTGATAATTCGGGTACACGTTCGGATTTCTTCTTCGGGTCAGAAATTCTCATTTTCCGTTTTAGTATCAAAATTGGTCTCGATCAAAAAGTTAATTCGGGTCGATTCGGTTAGGAAATCTTTTAATTCGTATATGTTCGGAAAATTAATGTAAAAGCCAAGAAAATCATTATCAAAATCAATGCTAAAGGAAAAAAAAGGTTCAGGAATAGAAAATCATAAGATTACGGTATTTGAGATCTCGGATCGGGTTTGGGTCGGAACATTCAGGTTTTGAGATTTAGGGTAGGTAATTTTACTACCTATTCGGGACAGAATATTTTTCGGGTCAAGTCTAGTTCAAGTTCGGTTCGAGAATTCAGGAAATTAAGTTGTTCGAAAAAATTGTTTAGTTTGTTTGTTGTTTTTTTTTTATGTTTGTTTTTAAAAATAAAATTTGGTTAGTATACTAAAATTTTATGTTTAACAATAATAAAAAATGATAACTTTTATTTTTCAAATTCAATATTAAAGAGTTGGTAAGCTCATATTAATATCAAAATGTCTCTAACTAATTTTAAATAACAAATAAACACTTCTAATATTTTTATATAAATATGGTTAATTTCAAATTTAAAACTTTATAAATTTATATTTTTGATAATTGTTTTTAAAATATATGATAATTTGTAATATATAAATATAATATATTTTCTTATTTGATAATTCGGGTGCCCTTTCCGATTTCCTTCGGGTCAGAAATTTTCATTTCCCATTTGGATATCAAAATTGGTTCGATTGAAAAATTAATTCGGTACGATTCGGTTCGAAAATCTTTTAATTCGAGTCGGTGCGGAAAATTCCAATTTAAGCGGAAATTTTGCCCACCACTATGTAGGATAAATGAATTGTATTATGTATTTTTTTTTAAATAATCCGAAATAGAAGTAATTTAATCAAGAAAGAAAACAATAACGTAAACTATTGTCAAATTTATAAGGAATCTTTCGATTAAGTATCACTCATATATATAGTTTAAACCTGTAATCTTCGTTGACATATATTATATATAAAGCAAAAGCTGTAAATGTCCATTTTTATCATAATTAAAAATAAAATAAATAAGAAAAAAGAATATCTATTTGTATAATAGTGGGAAAAAAACTCGAGGATCCATTATTAGCTGTTGTTAA
>OVAW01000719.1:0-12425 GCA_900406365.1 Heliophila coronopifolia | reverse complement strand
TGTTTTGAATATTCAGTATGTTTCTCCACTATTCCTTGAAGACAAACTTGGTTATNCCACTATTCCTTGAAGACAAACTTGGTTATACTTGTACTTTGGAACTATTCGATATACTAAATAAACATTAATTTCATTAGAAATTAACCTAAAATATGACTAAGCTTTTAGTTCCACCTTAAACTACAAATACTATTAAGTAGTTTTAGGTGTTTGAGATGTTAAAGTTTGGGTGGATCTAGTTTTACAGGGTATAGTATATGGGTAACCTAGTTACTATTTTTAGAATTTAGATTCTAAAATGAATTAAAAATAAAGTTTAAAAAAGTTTATTATATCATACGAATTATTTTTTAATGTTTTCTAACTTTTGACATCGACTTAACATTTTCACAAAAATTTTAAACTATTTATATATACTTACTTTTCTGTGCTTCAAATTTTCTTTCTGTTTCGAAAAGTTTTTCTAACATAATTAATAAATGGTTTAATTTTTTTTAATAAAATAGTTGCAAAATTAAAAAATATTTAAGCTTTATTATTCTATACTTCAATATAATAAAAAATAATTACGAAATTTAAATGTTGAGATATTATTTGATACGGTCGAACACAACTGTGATTGAGTTACATGTTGTCTGGTGCTTAAACACTAATTGTTTTATTATGAGTAATTACATATAAACCTTTTGAAGTTCAAATATTTGTACCTTAAAAAATTCTAATATCAAAATTTTTGAATTGATAGAGAAACTAAAAGAAAAGAGTCAATTTGCGACCATAATTTGTGAACGAATGTTGTGGTCGCAAATTTGAGATTATTTTTAAATACGTAGCGCTAATTACAGACAGTTTAGCGACGAGACCAAAACAAATATTTTTTGCTACAATTTTACTACCATTTACGACACCGTATTTTGAATGTACTAACCTAATTTTCATTTTTATACTTGGATTTTGTTTCTTTGTGTTGAAAAAATACTATTAATATTTATATACGCTGTCTGTGGTGATCGAACCCACGGCCACGGGATTAAAAGTTACGCTCTCTACCACTGAGCTAAGACTGTTTAAAAATCTCTATTTATTTTATTTTACGAATTTTCTCAAAAAAAAAATTATATGAATTAAAACGTTTTTGGAATACTATTTTTGTTTATTGCTTTTTCCAGTTTGTTGTCTTCAAATTTATATTGCTCATTTTCTTCCTTATTTTCTTTACTTTTTCTAATAGTTAAACCTACACGTTTTTTAAAACAGATTTTTTTGTTCTTATTTTCATTGCATACAAATATAAGAATTTTAAATTTGTTCTTTCTTATAATATATTTTGGTTGACCTTTTTTACACATAGATTTTCTCATGTATGAGATCTTATTTGAGCCTCTATTTCTCATTAATATGTAGTCGGATTTTGACATGCGAATTTACTAATTTATAATTTTCACTACCAAAAACTCGAATGCTATGTTATCCGAAAATTCCGACAAAAGAAGCTTGGACGGAAAATTGACAAAAATATAGAACTTAAATTAAATTAAATTATTTATTTCTTGAAAAAAAATAAAAATGAAAATTTTTTTTTCTAAATTTTGAAAAAAAAGCATAGAAGATCCCATTAATTTTTTTTTTCTTAAAATAAATAATACAATAAACAAAACAAATTTCAAAGTTTTCTCAATATACATTATAGTTTGCAAGATTTTTAATTTTTATAATTAATATTTATATTAATATAAAAAACAATTTTTCTTAGAAAAACTAGAATACAAATTTACGAAAAGGTAAAATTCAAACCCGACATAATTCATAACTTGAATTATTCTTTTATAAATTTGCCGAACCTTATATTCACTCACTTTTTTTTTATGAATATAGTAAAAATGAATTTGTACGATATGAAATATTTCAAAAAGGTAAATTATATTTTTTTTTTGTCTTCAAGGTAAATTATATATACACAATCTATTTTATATACTTTTATAATATATTCTTATACCTTATTTTAGAAGATCTTTAATACTTTATGTTATCATTTTTTAAAATAAAATAACACACAAATTTGGTTCAAAAGTAATATAAAAATTTCCAAATAACTAATCCACATATTAATTTAACAATACTATCTATCAAATAATAGTCATTTAACCCAGCAAGTGTTAGCTCAACTGGCAGTACCTCAGAGATTTTTCAGAGAAGTCACCAGTTCGAGACTCGGCGGGGATCGGAAGAGTGACCAGGGCCTTCATATGTACAGTCAAATGCTGGCTCCGGGCCTGGGACATGTAGGGATGAATGCCTGAACCCCCGATATACAAAAAAAAAAATTAAAAAAGGAGCCATTTATCAAATAATCACTTATTTTTAGAAATTTTAATAGAATTAGAGAAAAAAAGAATTAATTTATGTTATTCACCTTGATCAAACTGATCATGGAAAGTATTTACACAAAAGTATCGAACTCGACATAAGCTAAACCCTAGACCTTTCAGATATCACGTAATTAATCCTAACTTTTGAGAGAGTCTAATTAAAACCCCTAACATTTCAATTTAACGCAAATCGAACCTTGAGTTTAACACTGTTTTAAATCAGAGACAGAATTCGAAACAGTGTAGTTTTGTGAAGTAGATAAGTTTTAATCTTTCTAAAAAAACGCAGAGGAAAATGACATCGTTTTCTCAAGTTTAGACTTGAAAAGAAAATGGCTAAGGAGAAGAAGAACAAAGGCAATTTGAGCGGTTAGGATGCTTGGCTCTGTTCTTCATCTCCTTTGCGATTTAGGGTTTTTTTTTTCCTTGAAATCCCAAAATATATCTTGATAAAAAAGTGGGGTATGATTTCAAGCTACTCTAACCAATTAGTGGAGATATCAAAAACTCTAAGTCAGGGTTAAATTCAGCGTAGAATTTAAAACCAGCGGATGCTAACAAAACGTTGTCTTTCAAGGGCTGAAGAACCGTGTGTTACGGGATCATCCATCTCATGTTAATGGACATTCATTGTCAGGAAATCATATCCTCTCTTGTGTTAAGAAGTTCAGATCATGTGAGTACTGATTTATCCGAGACAGTTTCTACTTCTTTAAATAGTCATTGAGACATCCAAGTTTCTCACTTGTAGCAGAGCCCTTGAGATGTTTAATAATCGTGGATAAGGTGTTTTCACCAGAGGCAATGGGCTTTACGAAGTTGAAAAAGCTGCAGAAACCTCAGCTGGATTTCTTACATGATGATGTAGATACATACAGGTAAATGGGAGTCTGAAATGACTCAAGAACTTGAACTCACATATTATGATGATTGACATTATAATGGAAATTTCTTTAATAATACATGGTTGTTATTTCTTTTATAATTTACAACTGTGATTGAGTTTCATGTTGTCTGGTGCTTAAACTCTTTTTAACAAGTGTAGCTATATATATTTCAGATTTACATTTTCAAGTTCTTATATTTGTTACCTTTAAATTCAAATCTAAATTATCCCTGAATTGATAAAAAAAACATAAATCTTCTTACTATATATTATATTTTGGAAGATTTTTAAATTATAAAAGAAATATTTATATTGGTATAAGAAAAACATTTCTTACAAGAATAGAATAATTAATTTACGAAAAGGTAAAAGTTGAAATACAATCTAATTCGTTTCTTGAATTATTATTTTGAAAATTTCCTGTACTCTATATTTACGCATATTTAAAATTTTAAGAAATTTTGTTTTTATGAAATATAGTACAAACAAATTTGTTCTGTATGAGATATTAACAAAAAGGTAAATTGTTAGGAATTAGATTTTAATAGATAGGACTTGGCCACCAAGCCATTTTATAAAGTAGATTACGTAAAAACATATATTCCATATGTTTATTATTATTTTCTTATTTTGTTTATTATATGTTATATATATATATATATATATATATATTAAGATTTTAAAATTTTCAAAATATATTTTTTTACGAATTGTTTTTACTATACATTATAGTTTGAAATATTATTAATATACATATATATAAGAAAAACATTTCTTAAAAAAAAGTAATATATTTACGGAAAGGTGAGAATTCAAACACGATCTAGTCATATTTTGAACTATATTTTTAAACATTTGTTGTACCCTATATTTGCACATAATTTAAAATTTAAGAATTTTTGTTTTTATGAAATATAGTTCTATATGAGATATTTACAAAAATATTAATTATAAAAGCAAAATCTATTTCAAATAATTTTATTATTATTTTATCTACTACTTATTAAAACAAAATGGTTTTTCATAGAAAAACTTTTAAAAATAATACAGTTACAAGTTAAGCCAGTAAAAATAAACGAATATTAAAAATATATTACACATATTTTTCAACAGTACATATATTAAAGAGGAAACATTTATCAAATAGTTAGTTATTTTGACTAATTTTCAAAAACTACCATTAAAATAAGAAAAAAATAAGAATAAAAATAAAATATATGTTTATAATTGATAGGAAATATTTTCTTATTTCTCTTATCAAACAAAATGTTTCAAAACGAGTTTAATCTTAATGTATGGACTAATATTTTGGATATTTAAAACCGGTAGAAAATAAACTTAAGATTCTTACAAATTTATACTAAGCTAATAAAAAAAATAACATAATTAAGAAAAAATAGTATCAGTTTTAAATAAATTATTTTTTTCAAAAAACAAAGATTTATTTCCCTGTAATACCCATAAATCATTTAATATACCGGTATTACCTCATATTAGAGATTTTGTTTTAGATTTTTCTTCAACTGCATGTTTTTGTCATCAGTTTATTTGTCTATATAAGAGAACCGATTAAACATCAAATTTATAAACGATGAACTCGGCAATCAATAAAATTTAATAATCAATTTGTAACCAACCTATTGGGGGGGGGGGGNGGGGGGGGGGGGGGGGGGGGGGGGGGGGGGGGGGGGCTGATTTATATTTAAGGGATAGACGAGAAGAATATTGAATTCATAGAACAAGAAAAACTTGATTATGCATGTTGATTCAACATATTTGAATTAAAAAAAAAAAAAGAATAATATTTTTTCTATAGTTTGACCACAATTAATAGTCAAGTATGTCCTTGAAAAATTGATTGCAAAAACATGTTGATAGTCCATATGTTGATGTATATATAGACTATCAACGTCTCGTTGTAATATATTTTCAAGAATATATTTTGGCTATTTAATATGGTCAAAATGTAGAAATAATACTCTCTTTTTTATTTTTAATTATGGTGGATCAATATAATCGAGTAATTCTTGTTTTGAGTATTCAATATTTTTCTCCTCTATCCCTTGGAGATAAAGACTTCCTCCAATTATTTCGGTTATGACATATGTCCAACATATTTCTTTGAGAAATAAAAAAATTGGTTATCAAATTTTATTTATCTAAAGATTTGGTTTCACCATCAGTCAGTGGTTCTTTGGTTTACAAAAAAATGACTTTTCCAAAATTTGATTTGAGTAAGTATACCAACCCTGAATATATCTAAGCTTGTGAATTTATTTTAGGAGTAAAAAAATCTAATGGAACGTCTCATCATGTTTTGTGTATATTTTGTTTAGATTTAATAGTATTTTTCTAATGATTTGCTTACATTTTTTTGTATATTTAATAATATTTTGCTAATGTTTTGATAATGCCTTCTTTATACCTATCTAATGTTTTGTAAAAATAAATTTATATATATGTAAGATGTTAAAAATAAGCTTAAGGTTGTCTCCAATAGGAAAATTATTTGAAAATATATTGGATATGTTTTGTTAGGTTTCTCCTCAAATACTTCTTAGAAACTATAATATATTTTCTTATTTTCTTTGTGGAATATTTTATTATTATTATTTTTTTTTTTTTTGGTTTTTCTCACAATTATGTATCTCTAACAATTTAAAATTATTCTTAAGAAGCAAAAATATGATTTCATTTTTCATCTATAGGATTTTTATATAAATTGTGTGAATTTTTTGAATATAAGGAAAATTATTTTAAAATTAAATTTATATAATAAATTAATATTAAATCTGTTTAATTAAATCATTTTATTATATTTCCAACAACAATAATTATATTTATATATTATAAAAAGTTTATGAAAATAAAAAATCAATCTGTATATACTATCAACCAATTGTGTGCTTTAGTTTGGAAAATTTACTTTTATCCATTCTGAAAAAGATTTCTTACACTTTTGAAATAGGTTTTCTAATATCACAATCAAATATCCAAAACTTCAAAAATAACTACAAACTGTTGGTTGAGGCAAGATTAGAAATCAGCGCTGGATTATGGATTAAATATTTTCTGAACTATACTCCATAAATTTGGTTACATTTGTACTTTGGAACTCTTCGATAGACTAAACAAACATTAATTTCATTAATTTCGAACAATAACTAAAGTTTTTTGATTGGTAGGCTTAAAGAAAAGAAAATAACATTTTTTCTATGGGTTGGCCATACTAAAATGTTCTAGAATGTTGTCGAAAATTGATTGGAAAAAAGGTTGATACTCCATATTTGGGATCGATTTTCAAGAATATATTCTCTACCCTTTAGAATCGTTAAGTCGTATATATAATTTTCTTCTGTTTTCTTCAATTCTACTTGATCAAAACAACCAATTAATAGTTTTTATTTCAAGTACTCAATATGCTTCTTGTCTATCTCTTGGAGATAAGGAATCACACTACGAGCTCGGCTACAACGTATGCTTATAAAAAAGTAAACATTTTTTTTCGACAAAATATTTTTGATATCAAATACATCTAAATTTTTTGGTTTCATAATCATTATGTTAAACGGTTGGGACAAGGACCAAAAGTGTTTCACCGAGATAAATCTCCGAGACATCGGTTATTCAGATTTGAAATGTCTCCTCTTAGTAAGATATACAAAAATCTCTATATTGTTCTCGGTTTAAATATTCACCAGGCTGGTGAAAAAAAAAACTCTAATTTTTCATTAAGATACAAAACCACTATCTGTTCTTTTCCTTACAATCCCATGATTGAGCTTATAAGCCCACTTGTAGATTTCATTTTGGATTAAAAAAAACACACACTAACCCTAACCCAACCGAAAGTCGCTGCTGCTGCTAGTAACAAATCCAAGAGAGAGATACCAATCAGAAAAAAATGGCGGTTGTCGCTGGATTTTCTAAATTTAAGGGGGGAGGGCAGGGCATATGCCATCTCATGCCTCCCTTAATTTTAATAATTTATTATATTTACTACATATATTCCATAAATTTTCACCAAATAAGTTATAATCAAAATATATGATATCATATGTAAATATAAAACTAAATTTCATATTTATTCAAATTTTAACAGAATTTAATATTTTAATTTTTAACAACTGAAAAATTTAGACGAATAAAACATATGAAAATTCTGTGTAGTTTTCCAGAAAATGGAAACAAGTCGGGGGACTTTACGGGTGTTTTCCCTATTAGTTTGTACTGCTTTCATATTTTTAAAATAGACATGGATTGTGTTTTAGAGTGCAACATCTATTTACTATGTTCAAACCGTAACAATAATGCTCTTCTTTTATATTCAATTCAACCGGATCAATATAATCGAGTAATTCTTGTTTCGAATACTGAATATGTGTGTCGTTTATCCATTGGAGATAAGCCATATCATATCGTCAACTAGTTCGGTTGCAATAAATTTCCAGCATATCCCTTTAAAAAAAGTAATTGATTATCAAATTTATTCATGTAAAAGATTTGGTTTCACAATCATTCTGTTAAGCGGTGAATTAAGGACCAAAAGATTTTCACCGAAACAAATTTTCGACATTCGGAACGTCTCCTCTTAAGACATGAAAGAGGACTTAACCGAATCCGATTCGGGTAAGTATTAAATTCCATATTAACATTTACCATATAAATCCAATTTGGTGAATTATATACAATTATTCGTTAAATAGATTTATTGTTCAAGGTTTTTTTTACAAAAAAAAAAAAAAAATTATACGAGTTATATATTTTTTATTCTCACTAAATAAATTATTTTTGAAAAATAATATAATTATCTATTAAAATTTTATGTAAAAATTGTGTATTTAATACTAATTACAAAAATATTTTATTAGTTGAATCTAATAATTTTAGAACATTCATTATAATGGCAAAACTTGTAGTATTTTACAAAAAGTTCTTTTTAAAATGACTGCTATTTTTGTAAACTAAATATTTATTTTCTAAATTAAAAATTATTTTAACAAAAATAATGATATTAATATATTAATTGATTTTTTTCATTAGGTCTAGTGTTCACAATGAATAAAGAACATATACTCATAAACTTGTAGATATTCAACAGACTTTTCTAATTTCCCTACTAAGTCTTGAAATATGTCCAATATTTCTAAATTTTCAACACATAGATACATAATGTATAGTTACAGTTAATAATAATATATAAAAAAACAATCAATTTTACATAAAGTTATAAATATCATTGTCTCAATCATTCACAGCCGGCTTAGAGGGTGCAACCGCCGGGGCCCACAAACGCAAGGGGCCCAAAATTTGTTTTTTTTCAATTTAAAAAAAAATAAAGAAGAATAAAAAACAAACAAATCATATAACTTTGTAGTATATAAAAAACATTGAATTAGAACATAAAAATATATACATATTAAATTAAAATGTGTAATCCATATCAATATTAAATTGTTGTTTGAAAAATTTGAATTTGAATTTATTCTTTCTATCAAAGTTATAATTTTTAAACTAAAAAAGAAACTAAATTACTTTGTTTTCAAAACAAAATACTATTTTTTACATTTTTTCTATAAATACAAAACAATATTATATGATTTAGAGGTAGACTTGGTCAAAATTTCCGTTCGAAACAACTTGAAATAGGAGATTTGAGTTTGATTGGTTTGGTTTGATTTTGTTAAAATTTTCCGTTTGAGAGATAAATATTTATTTTCTCGGGTTTAAGTTGATTCTAGACATTTTTGGAACAAAAAAAATATATATTTAAATGAAACTAGCCAAATGTATTTATTAAAAGCATAAAAATCCAAACAACCAAACTAAATTTCCAAATAACTAATTTTTTTTTTGAACTCCTAAGAACCCGAATAAATGGATTTTACATTGAAACCCTGCAAAACGAATTGATTTTATATCGAAAATTCGGACTCAACAAAATAAAATTTTACCAAATGGTCTTATATTTTATTTCCCAAAAACCTGAAACTCGAATTAACCGAACCAGATCTGAACCAAATACCTAAATGTTCAACACTAATTAGCCCTCACAAAAAAAACTAAATAAGGGGCCCATTTTTTTACCCTAGGGCCTTTAAAATAGTTGAATTTTTCAAAAATAGAATAAAATACAAATTTAATTCAAAAATAATATAATAATATCTCAAAACAATAACATAACATTACACGTGGTAGACAAATAGTCTAATGGTGGTAACCTCTATGCTTTTACACTGTGACCGGAGAGAATAATTGAAAATTAATTAGTCATTTTAGCTGTTGACAAAAAAAAAACATAAACATTACACATATTTTTTTAGAGTACATATATTAAAGGGGAAACAATTTATCAAATAGTCAATTATTTTGTATAATTTACAAAAATACCATGAAAATAAGAATAAAAATTAATATTAAGTGTATAATTGATAGTTTGACAAAAAAAAGTGTATAATTGATAATAAATATATCCTTATTTCTATTATAAAATAAAAACTTTCAAAACTAATTTAATCTTAATGTATTAATATTTTGGATTTTTAAAAACGGTAGAAAATATATTTAAGATTCTTACAAGTCTATACTAAGTTAATAATAATATTAATTTTAAATAAATTATCTATTCAAAAAATAAATATTTAGTTCCGTGTAATGCGCATAAAACATTTAATATAGCGATATTACCTAGTATTAGATATTTTGTTTTAGATTTTCCTTAAATTGAATGTTTTCGTCATTGGTTTATTTGACTATATAAGAGATCCAATTCACATCAAATTTATTCACTAAACGTATTTGCAAAAGATGAACTCCGTAATGAATAAAATTTGATAGTCAATTATTTTTACAGACATATGTTGGCAAGGGATACTATGAGAAGAATACTGAATACGTAGAATAAGAAAAACTTGATTATCCAACATAATTGAACTAAAACAAAAAATATATATATTTCTGCAGTTAAACGGTTTTAAGAGTTTGCTATGTTATTGAAAAATGGATTGCAAAAACATGTTGATAGTAAATATGTCGGTGCAGATATGGAGTATCAACATCTCTTTGTAATCTATTTTCGAGAACATATTTAGGCTCTTTAATATGGTTAAACCATAGCAATAATGTTCTCTTTTTTAGCTTCGATTATGTTGGATCAATATAATCGAGTAATTCTTGTTATGAGTATTCAGTAGGTTTCTCCTCTATCCATTGGAGTATAGAGTTCCTCCAAAATAATCTATTTTTCTTTGGTTTACAATAAATGACTTGTCCAAAATCTGATTTGAGTAAGTATCAAATTTCATATAAACATTGACCGGGAATATATCTAAGCTTGTGAGTTTATTTTAGGTGTCTAGAAATAAATTTGCATGTTAATATGTGAGAGATATTTCGTTTAGATTTAATAATATTTTGCTAATGCCTTCTTTATACCTAGCTAATGTTTTGGAAAAAAATTTAAAATAAATAACAATTTAAAATAAATAATATAGATATATATATATATATCTGTGTGTGTGTGTGTAAGATGTTGTTGTCAGGGTTTTAATAATTAAAAAAAAAAAGTTTAAGGTGTATCCAACAGTAAAATCATTTGAAAATATATTCGATATGTTTTGTTAGGTTTCTCCTCAAATACGTTTTTAGAAAATATAATATTTTCTCATTTTTCTTTGTAGAATATTTATTTTTTTTTCTCAAAATTATACATCTTTAACAATTTAAAATTATTCTTAAAAAGCCAAAATATGAGGGTTTTCTTTCGCAAAATCATTCATTTCATTTTTCATCTATAAGATTTTTATATAAATAGTGTGAATTTAATGATTATTAATTTTTTTGAATATAGGAAAATTATTTAAACTATTTTCAAAAATAAAAATGTATGATTATTTTGATAAATTAATATCAAATCTGTTTAATTAAATCATTTTAGTATATTTCCAGCATCAATAACTATATTTATATATTAGAAAAAGTTTAAGAAAATAAATAAATCAATCACTATAAAATATTAAATAATTGTTTGTCAAATTTACTTTTATACATTCTCAGAAAGATTTTTTAAAATTTTAAAATGAGTTTTCTAATATCACAATCAAATATCCAAAACTTCAAAAATAACCAGAAAACTGTTGGTGGTTGTAGAAGTTTAGAAACCGGCACCGAATTATAGGTTAATTCTTTTTCAGGACTATACTCCGTAAACTTGGTTACACTTGTACTTTTGAAATTAACCTAAAATATACTAAATAAACATTAATTTCATTAGAAATTCACCTTAAATATGACTAAACTTTTAGTTCCACCTTAAACTGCAAACACTGTTCCGGTGGATCTAGTTTTACTGGGTATAGTATAAGGGAAATCAAGTTATTATTTTGAAAATTTAGATTTCTAACATGATTAATTTTATTTTTAGGTTTATTATATCATAAGAATTCTTATTTATTATTTTTTTTAATTTTGACATCGACTGACATTTTCACATAAATTTTAAAACTATTTATATATACCTACTTTTCTGTGCTTCAAATTTTCTTTCTGTTTCGAAAAGTTTTTCTAAGATAATTAATAAATGTTTTAATTTTTTTATATTAAAATAGTTGCAAAATTAAAAATTTAAGATTTATTATGCTATACATAAATTTGATAAATAATAATTACGAAATTTAAAACTTGAGATATTATTTGATAAGGTCGAACACAACTGCGATTGAGTTTCATGTTGTCTGGTGCTTAAGCTCTTTTTAACAAGTGCAACTAATTACTATCAAATTCTAATTGTTTTTTTATGCGTAATTACATGTAAACCTTTTGAAATTCAAATATTTGTACCTTAAAAATTCAAATATCAAATATTCTTGAATTGACTGAATGTTGAGGTCACAAATTTGCGATCATTTTGCGACCATGTTGCGACCGAATTTGGTGTAGTAGAAATGTCGTAGAAATTTTGCGACCATGTGTCGACCGAATTTGGTGTAGTAGCACCATCGTCACAAATATGTAGCGCTAATTACAGACTGTTTAGCAACGAGACCAAAAAAAAGCTTTTTGGCAACAATTTTACTACCATTTAGCGACAACGCCGTATTTCTAATGTACTAACCTAATTTTCATTTTTATATGTTAGGATCTATACTCATTTTGGAGCTCAATCTTTGTTT
>OVAW01000717.1:0-12430 GCA_900406365.1 Heliophila coronopifolia | reverse complement strand
AATCAGCGTACTTAAGCCAGTCAATAGAACTCCAATCCATAGCGGTATGCGAAATAGCATATAAAGAGCAAATGATGTCCCGATTACTATAAAAAGTGAAACTTTTTTTTTTACATAATTAGAGAAGTGTCTGAATCACATACTCCTCCCTCCATTTTTTTTACATTATGTTTAAAAAAAAATTGTTTTTAAATATACGATATTCTAGGAATTCTATGCACAATTAACTCTATAGTTCCAATTATATCTTTAAAAATTAAATGATATGTTTTTTCAAACATTTAATGCTTTACAATAATGAAGGTTTATTTTGTAATTCTAATTTTTTTCTTGATATGTTTGGAAAAGCTAAAAATCATCTATAAAAAAAACGGAGGGAGCATTAAAAAAAAGTAAAGAAGATTGCCTTCTGGAATGTCACAAGCAACTACTGAAAGTTCTGCGGCGATCCATAACAAAAAGTTTGGAACTTTGGAGTATTCTGCTCGACAATGCTCAGCTAAATGTTTACCTATGATAATGTTGTTACCAAATTTTTAGTAAACTAAAACTATATATAGTAATCATTTTGTAGTTGAATGAGTTACACCTGTGACAACACCAAGATTTGCAGCCAAAGATTGGATCACCAAAGCAGAACATGAAGCCACCAATATGATCCAAAGTAGCTGTTGTTTTTACACATATTAATTCAAGATCTTTTATATATTGAAAACTACAAGCTAAAAGGATAGTAATAAAAGCATATTTTGGACATTATTGATACTATGGACATCCAACGAAAATCAATTGGTGATAAGTGAAGTGGTTTATCTACCATTTATATCGCTCTATAAACTTCTAAACTTTCAATGTGAGATATTTGACACGCCTACTCGAGTTCAGGACTGGACGTTTGAAACGTGGAAATTGTGGGAATAAACATCCACCGAGGGTCCACAATTAAAAAGTAGAACCGTGGCTATTATACCAAATTAGAAAACTATGGATATCCAACCTAAAATCAATTAATGATAACTAGAGTTGTCCATCTATCATTTTTACCACTCTATAAATTTCTAAACTTTCGATGTGAGATATTTGAAAACAGATGCACCTCATATTTGTATTTTGCTCCGGACTGGAGGTCAGTCTCAACTGCAAAATCACACATAAAGACAAAAGAAGCATTAATCAACCATTTTTTTTTGTCAAGTCATTAAAAGGATAATATGCTTTCAAGATCTTACAATTTCCAGGATCAATATATGCTATTGAAACTAGAAAACCAGGTCCTAAATATGCAAAGAAAGTTTTCCAGCTCTTCTTCTGCACACACACATATATAATATAAAACACATAAAATTTAGACAAGACCAATTTTTTTTTTTTTTCTTTTTTTGTAGAATCAGGAGGTTCAAGCCTTAGATCCTACTCCGCCAGACAGTGGCGGAGATAGGGTGGGCATGGGTGGACATATGCCCAACTTAATCCGGGGAAATTTTTTTTTTCGGTGTAAATAAAAAATTTCTATGTAAAATTTGACTATACCCCCCTAAATTTTTTTTTGCGCTCCTAACATTTTTTTGCCCCCCCCTAAATTTCCGAAGTTGAAGCGACCCGACCCGTCCCGAGCCAATTTTTGTGTAAATTTTTTTATGCCCCCTTAAATTTCCTCTTGGCTTCGCCACTGCCCCCATGCCCGGAGCAAGTCTTTGACTGTACATGTGAAGGTCTTGGTCACTCCTCCCCTGTCGATACTCGAACTAGTGACCTCTCAGAAAAATTCCTGAGGTACTGGTACAAGACCGGATCTTGAGATTAGATTTACAAGAATGAAGAAGAGAGTCAAACCTCAGGGACAATAATTAGATTGGGATCAGAGTTTTCGTTAAGTGGAGAGCTGGAGAAGCTTGTGCTGCCGCCTGAACTGGAAATAAATTGAGGTCGACCAGACTCAGCCACCATATCTCTCTCTTCTTATGTTAGCTAATATGTTGATGTTTTACGATATTAAACAACGAACAGCGGTTTTTATAGATACCAGTTTTGGAGAGAGATTTGTGGATTTCATTATTTATGATACTTTAATGAAAAATAATTTATTAAAAGAAAATAAAACGAAATCTTTTAAAAAGAAAATCAAAAGGCCTGACAAGACAGAAGTTTAGTGTATCTTTTGTCTTAGTTGTTCCCTGCTCTCTCAATTTTAATTTTGTTTTATATTGTCTGTTTTTTTCAAATATTTTGCATAATATTCCAAAAAAGAAAACTCATAGATAAATTTTTATACTGCTGATGGAGATCGATTCAAACATTCACAATGGCAATAAAGTAAAGCAAATAAAACAAGAACAAAACACAAATTAAGATTTTTACGTGGTTTGATATAAACTGATTTATGTTCACCGCCGCACTAGTTGGTCAATCCACTATTACATTTAGGATTTATAATTACAAGGTATATATAGTCAAATTTACAATTTGGGCCAAAAAGCCATCTACCAAAGTCCAAAAACGAAATTCGGACTCCCACAAGCGTAGCGCACAAAAAGTTTTTGGAAAAACTCAACAAATACAGACGGAAATTTCACCAGATTGTGTTGAATAAACTACTACAGGTTAACTACAGACAGAATCCATGCAATTCTTTTGTTACGGTAAATGCATATGTTAATTTTTAAGTGTTAGTTTTATTTTTTTTCAAAAATAAATATAAAAATGTTAGCATTGTTGATGGATCGAAACATATGTGTGTGTTGTGAAACGTTGTGATTAGTTAATACAAAATACCAGAAGATTATAACAATATAATACAATAACAAATTTTATTATTTATTCTAAAAAGTACAACAAACTAATAGAAAAATAACATTATAGAATCGATCAAATTGCTTGACAAAAANAAAAAAAAAAAAAAAAAAAAAAAAAAAAAAAAAAAAAAAAAAAAAAAAAAATCGAATCGAATCAAATAACAAAATTTGAACAATATAATAAAGCAACCTTCTATAAAAAAAAATACTCCAACATTTATTGTTGGCTGTAACATAACCAATCAAATGAATAAAAGTAATCTAGTAGTATAATACTAATAAATATTTGTAAGAGAATTTGACTTTATCGTAAAAATATATAAATACTTGCCAAATTAAAGGTTATTATAAATTTATAATAATAAAAAACGAAAATATTGGACAGCAAAAATAAAAAGAACATATTGATCATGTGTGGGTCTCCGATATCGATCGGATCATAGCAACTTCAATTAACGTGTGTCCCATAAAACAATTGGTATGCAATCGAGTTAAGTGGGTCACATCTATTTTCAGCTCTCGTAGATTCTCTATAACAGTTTTTTTTTTGGAAGGCTTTCATTTGTCTCTATTCAACAATTTTTTTTTTAACCGAGGGTGATATAGGCCGAAACGCAAACCCTTCTTCTGGGTCAGGAGACTTCGACTTTAGCCCCTTTGACCAATTTAAATGCACGCCTCTCCCAAACTTCGAACTTAGATGGCGGAACTCACAGATGTGAACCCTTTACCACCAGAGTTGAGGACTTTGGGTAACAATTTTATTTTTAATAACACTATATATATATATATAATGGTTTTACACTCAACATAACAAATAGAATACAAAAACAAAATACTAGAGTAATTGGAGATTTTTACGCTTACCAAAGTGATTTAGGAGAAGGAGTGAGAGGTGCGACTGCCCGATAACCCTTTGCAAAAAAAAATATCATTACAAATAAGACCCTTAAAATATCGTATTAGGGCCCATAAATAAATATTTTCATCTAAAATTAGAGATATTTTTAGTTTTCACCCGGCTCCTAATATAGTTGAACTGGTTGTTACGGTTCTATTTATAGGAGCAGTAGCGGCCCTGGCATTATCTAAAATTTTGGAGGCCGGAAACAAAACTAAAACTTGTGGGGCATTTTCTTAATTTTTTTTTTGAAAAAATGGGGTCTAAAACTAATAGAAATATTTTTAAAAAATTCGGGTGTCGGAGCAAATGTTTCCTCCGGCTCCCTTCAAAGCTGGCTCTGTATAGGAGTAACAAATTCTAGCGTACTAAAATAATATTATTAGCTACGCCGAAAATCGAAGAATTTTTTTTAAACTCTATTTTAGTAAATAGTAAAATTTTAAAAGAAAATAGAATAATACTTAATTATGCTGGATTTTGTTACTCTAAACTATTTCGTTTTTTACCAAGGAGGATTGGGTTTTAGAGACGTGGAAGGGTTCAATATAACTCTTCTAGGAAAACAGTTTTGGAGATTGACAAACAAACCAGAGTCTCTTTTAGCCTCGGTACTCAAAAGTAGATACTTCCCGAAAGGAACTTTACTTGATGCTAACGTAGGCACACGGCCATCTTTTGGATGGAGGAGCATACAAGAGGCCCGGCCACTCATGCTCTCTAAGCTGAAAAGAGAGTTTGGGAACGGGAAAGAGGTTCACCTGCTAAAGGATCCATGGATTCTGAAACCGGAGCCAGGCCCGCCAACTCTACTCCCCGGTGTCGATGTCAATCGGGTTCACTTAGACCTCCTTACACCAAAGGGGACCAATGAATGGAACATAAATAATCTACAATCTCTCTTTCCAGAAGAGGATGTGCGAGCCATATCACGCATTCCTATCACTACCTTACTAAGCAAATTCAGATTCTCATGGACTCTAACACCCTCAGGTAACTACACAGTGAAGTCTGGATACTGGCATTGGCAGCATAATTTCAGAGACAATTGCAAGGCAATTCCACCAATGCAGCCGTCTTTTGACGCCATCTTTGACAACGTTTGGAAAGTAAAAGGACCCCCAAAAATAAAGAACTTCATATGGAGAGCACTCTCGGTTTCTTAGCGGCGGGTGAGAACATGGCAAAGCGCAAACTTATAGCTGACCCGGATTGTCTAAGATGCGGAATGGTGAAAGAAAGCCCCAACCACATACTATTCCAATGCGGCTTCGCACGATTGGTGTGGGCATACTCAAAGCTGGGAGCTCTTTTTCAACCTTTGCCGGCGGACTCAATTTTCATAAATATGGCAGCCTGTATTTTCATGCAGGAACCTCAAGAGGAGGAGATGAAAACCAAACTTGAAAGCTGGCCATGGATCCTTTGGAGGTTATGGAAAGCTCGCAATAATTTGTGTTTCTCCACTCATGGTGCCGACGCTCAACATCTCATATCTCTAGCCGAATCAAATGCGCTGGCTTGGTCGATAGCTCAACTTAGTCCGAACAGACCTGCCGGCCCGACAGTACCTCAAGCACGGGATATACGGTGGATGCCTCCAGCAACAGGCTCCCTCAAATGCAACATTGACGGTGCTTGGAAGGAAAACGGCGAAGCAAGTGGAGTGGGATGGATCCTAAGGGATCATACAGGGGCTACTAAATGGCATGGATATAAAGCATTCCCACCCTTGTTATCACCCCTTCTAACGGAGGCCATGGCAATGATCTGGACACTAGAAATGTTGGATAATCTATCCATCAAAGAGGTAAACATCGAATCTGATTGCAGGATCCTTTTGCAGGCGGTTAAAGATTCGGAAAGTTGGCCAACTCTCAGCCCTTTCATCTCCGAGATACACAAAAGTCGAAGGCAGCTAAAGCCTTCCTTCAGTCTCATACCACGGCAAGCCAATAGTGCAGCTGACATATTAGCCAAAAAAGCTTGCTCCTATCCTTTTTACTCTGCTTTTGTTTCTTGTTTTGTTTCGAACTGGCCTCGGCCTTGTACGGTCTCGATGAACGTTTAAGTTTAATCAATTTCAGTTTTTCGCGAAAAAAAAAACTATTTCGCTTTTTCCGATATTTTTGGACATCCAATAATTACCAATTAAATTTATTTTGACATGAGGAGAGATAATAAAAACCATTAATTACCAATTAAATTTATTTGGACATGAGGAGATATAATAAAAACCATTAAACGTTTATATTTTTGGAGCATTGGTGCAGATTTTAGAAAAAAAATATTCCGTTTCAATAATTTTTCCCCTCAAATTATCTAGCCTATATACATATAATTTTCGTTTTCTAAACATTTGGTATTTGTTTTTTTTTTTAAATACACATTATATATGTGAAACATGTTGCGTTAGTTAATATAGACGTCTAAATGAAATTAAAACGGTAATAAATAGAGGTACCTATGTTTATTATTTATTACATTTGAATTGTATAAACTTATGATATGATACATTTAACGGGAGAAATGTCAAAACAAATCTGAAGTTTAGAAAAAAAATATTTTTAAAGCTTAAAAAAACATTTCGCAGATTAGAAGAAGATTGTTTGATTGACTACGCAAAAATATAGACGCGATTAGTCAACTCAAATAATTTCCGGTGAAAACCGCAAAATGATATTTCCGGCCAAAACCGCAAAATGATATTTCCGGTCAAAACCGCAAAATGATAATTTCCCGTCAAAACCGTAATATAATAGTTTCCCGCCAAAACTACAAAATTATAATTTCCTCAAAAACAGTAAATTACAATTTTCCGTCAAAACCGCAAAATAATATTTTCCCGCCAAAACCGCAAAATTTCGATTTCCCATCTAAACGGCAAAATTTTGATTTGCCTCTAAAATCGAAAAATTATATTTTTTTGCCAAAACTGCGAAATTTCGATTTCCCGCCAAATCCGCAAAATTCTGATTTCTCGCCAAAACTGCAAAATTTTGATTTCTCGCTAAAATCGAAAAACCGCAAAATATTTTTTTCCCACCAAAACCGCAAAATTTCAATTTCTCCCTAAAACCGCTAAATTTTGAATCCCCGCTAAAACCGTAAATTTTGAATTTCCCGCTAAAACTGCAAAATTTCGAATTCCCGCTAAAACTGTAAAATTTCTATTTCCCGCTTAATCTGTAAAATTTTGAAATCCCGCTAAAACCGCAAAATTTTAAATTTCCGCTAAAACCGCAATATTTCGAATTCTCGCTAAAACCGTAAAGTTTTTATTTCCCACTTAAACCGTAAAATTTTGAAATTCCCGCTAAAACTGCAAAATTTAGATTTTCCACCAAAACCGCAAAATTGTGAATTCCCGCTAAAATTGTAAAATTTGTATTTCCCGCCAAATACGCAAAAATTAATAGCCGCTAAAACAAAAAGTTTTAAAATTTGTTATTTTAAATTTATAAAAATTTTATTAATAAAATTTTTTGGTTAATGAAATATCCTAAATATTCAATATTAAAATGTTTTAGGTTTTTAACTTTGTAAATTAAGGGTATTTTAGATTTTTAGGTTTTGAGATGCGTTTCATGCGTCTGGTTTCAGTTTTCAAACGAATCTGAATTTTTTAAAATTTCTAGATGAGTTTTTAAACTGCGTCCAGATGTAGCGTCTAGACGTAATGTTAAATGGCGCTTAAACCAACTGCGTCCCGTATCTTTGTTCAGACACTGCGTCCAACTACCGAAACGAACAACACCTATTACTAACAAATATTTGTAAGAGAATTCGACTTGATCGCAAAAAATAATCGCCAAAAATAATATATTAATACTTGCAAAATTAAAGGTAAATAATAGAAAAATAACATATTAATGTGTGGGTGCCCGATAACAATCGGATCTTAGCAACTCAATTAAAGTGGGTCTGACAATATGATCGGTATTCGCAACCTCGGGCCAATTTCTCAGACACTTTCTGTAAAATGTTTTTTTATCACAAACATTATTATATATATTTTTTTTTAATTGCGATCAGTTTATCTTAATTTTTTATCAAAGATGAATTAGTGTTACGTTTTTACTGAAAAAAAATATGCGTGGAAAGTGTTTGATCAAATGTTCCGCAATCAAGTGATGTGGGTCCCATCTATTTTCAATTCTCGTAGATTCTCTATAACAATTTGATTGGACGGCTTTCTATTGTCTATATATATATATATTTGGTAAAAATAACACAATATTTATGTGCATTATATATTACCATTTAAATGTATTTGGACATGACGAGAGATAACAAAAACTAGGAGTGGACACATTTTTTTACTTTTCCCATTCCGTCTCTTCATATCCCGTTTCCGATCTATTCAATTCCGTCATATATAGAAATATTTTTTATGTTCATAACAAATTTTTATTTTCCGAACTAGAACGAACGGGACGAAAATGAAAATTTCCAAAATTCCGTTTTGTCCCGAATAAAATTAAATACATATATAATTATATGTACATTAAGTATCTATAATAACTATGTCATCTAATTATGAAATAAAAATATACCTTATTTCTAACTTTTACATTTTTCTTAACTAAAAGTTTAAATAAAACTAATGTTTATGGTAATTTGCTACATTAAGAAGATATCGCTATATATTTGACAATGTATCATATATTTTTTTGTACAAAATAATTTTCTATATATTAATTTTAGTCTACTCTGTTTTTACTATTAGCTCTAATAACTAATTAAATTCTAATTAATTTTTCTTTAACTAGAGACATTTGGATTCAAACCCAGTTAGGGGTGGGCAATCGGGACTTCGGGTCGGGTTCGGGATGGGACATTCGGGTTTCGGGAATTCGGGTAACGGATTTTACTACCCATTCGGGAAAAAAAAAATTCGGGTCGGGTCGGGTCGGGACTAGTTCGGGTTCGGGTCGGAACCTCGGGACTTCGAGAAATTAAGTTGTTCAGAAAAATTGTTTAGTTTGTTTGGTTTTAAATTTTTTAAAAAAAATGTTATGTATTTTTTTAAAATAATTTTGGGTTACTATAGTAAAATTTTATGTTTAAAATAATAACAAAATAAAAATTATAACTTTTATTTTTAAAATTCAATATTAAAGAGTTGGTAATGTCACATTAATTTTAAAATGTCTCAAGTTGATTTTACATATCAAATAAGTAATTCTAATATTTTTTTCTAAATATGGTNTATCAAATAAGTACTTCTAATATTTTTTTCTAAATATGGTTCATTTTAATTTTAAACTATAAAGATTTACATCTGGGAAAATTCTT
Organism: Heliophila coronopifolia; assembly: GCA_900406365.1. Classification (NCBI taxonomy): domain Eukaryota; kingdom Viridiplantae; phylum Streptophyta; class Magnoliopsida; order Brassicales; family Brassicaceae; genus Heliophila; species Heliophila coronopifolia. Next base: position 3,439 of record OVAW01000717.1, on the reverse strand, counting down.
CTTAAAATACATGATAATTTGTAATATATAAATATAAGTTTTTTCTTATTTGGGATTTCGGGTACCCGTTCGGGTTTCGGGTTCGGGTCGGGGATTCCCGTTTCCCATTCGNCGGGTCGGGTCGGGTCGGGAATTGTCTAATTCGGGTCGGGTCGGGAAATACCCATTGGGGCGGGAAATTTGCCCAGCCTTACTAACTATAATGCAACCACATATTAAAACTATCACATGTATCATACAAATTTTGAATCAATGATAAATCTGTAATCATAGATTCTATTAACTAATGTTCTAAGTTTTCTTTAAATGTAAAGGACTTGTAAAATTAAATACAAAGTTTATAAGTTATTCATATAATAACAGAAGTATGTTGACAAAAAAAAAAGGGTATGTTTGTAACAATTGTAATAATAAAGGTTCGTAAATAATTAAAAACTTAATTCGATGGTTATATTTTTATACAAAGTTTATGTGTTTAATATCTCTATGGTTGAACAAAAAGTAGTTTATAATGAAAATTATTGAATTTTTTTTTTGATAAAATATAGATTTTTAACTTAAAAATAAAACATATTTTTGTTTGAAATGATTTGGAAATATATTAATGCACTTTAAATAAAACAAACATTTTATAAGGTAAAATTTTTTGTTTTGCAAAAAATCTTGATTTTCAAATTTATTGTGAAATTTCTTTTACTTTTTTCGTTAACAACTTAAAACTCATCTAAGGGTTCAGAATTCAGAAATATAAAGTGATGGTGAACAATTTACAAGCATAACATGAGAAAATATACTAATTAAATCTTGCTAAGATATTCACTTTTGACGTTACAAATTTGGAAAGTAGAAAATATTTATGAATATCTTTCAACCTTAATACATATATGTGGAGATAACAGACCCACGTCCCACATTCGCTCCGGCTCCGAATTTTTTAATAATATTGTATTAGTTTTAGGCCCCATTTTTTCAAAAAAAAAAAAAAAATTTTAATAAAGTGGCCTACAAATTTTAGTTTTGTTTCCGGCCCCAAAATTTCAGACAATGTCAGGACCGCTTCTCCCACTCCAATACGGCGACTGAAGCTCCGGAACGGATCAGGATTGCCGAGTCCGAGAGAGACACGTGTCTATTGTAGTCACGGTCGAGATATGTATTTAAAGTTGCAAAATATTCACGAATGCTCAAGAAGCTGGACCGTTCGACGACATCATTGGTCCCCAAGATCCATCTCTTGGCAGCTTCGGTTTCACCTATTTTCTCATAGACGATTTTACAGAATGTGTAGCTGAAGATTTGGTTGTAGTTTGTGAGTGAGACTTGTGTCTTAGTGTTTGGTTATATAGGAAGGAAATATATTATCTTAAATTAAAGAATATACTTTAATGTGTTTTGATTTTTCTTGTGATTAATTAATAAACAACCACTATTATTATTTAATGTTAGATGTGTCATAATAGCACATGCCATATTTTATCATTTATCTTGGAAATTGACTTTATGTCAACCTATATTTTAGAAGTAAAAAAAATGATAAATTTGTAAGTTCTACATAAACGTTGAAAAAAAATCAGAAACTTAAATACATTAAAAACAAAATCTTAATTCATTAAGATTTATGTAGACAAAAACAACAGGAAAAAAAAGACTTATCTTAAGTACAACGTTTCCAAGTAAATTAATAAAGATATTATATATGTAATAATTATATTTTATATTTTATAAGATATGCTTGGAAAATTAATTAGCATTAAAATAATAAAATATAAATACAATAATTTATTGTTTGAAGAAAATAAAAACGTTTATTAGACAAAATAAATAATTAATTTATTGTGAAATATGGAAATTTACTATATTATTGTACATTTACTGTACCTTATACTTTATTTTTATTTTTATATTTTAAAAGAAAAGGTACTTTTATTGCTATAATAATAACTGTTAAATAAATATAACACTACAAATATAATAATAATAAAAAAATAATAATGTGCGTAGACGAATGTAGGCGAAATTTGAGGAAGGGGCAAAATTTTTTTATAGAGAACATTTATGTAAGATACAATATTTTTTTTAGATTTAGAGAAGCGTTTGCTCCTCTTACTTAGATTCGTCCATGACAGTGATGCTGCAATATATTGTATAGTGTAATTATTTTGAAGATCCATTAGAATTCGGCAAACATTAAAATTTACAAAAAGTTAAAAAGCATATAAGATCAGGTTAAATATTATTTGAAAAAAAAAATTAATTAGTATATAGTACAAAGACATATAATATGAAACATATTGTGCTTCTCTTGAAAAACATTATTGAAAAATAACTAAGATTTAATTTTTTTTTTAATTTTTTACTTATTGCTTTTGGAAAAGAATAGTTTTTCCTACTTTATATTTCTGTTATAAATATAGTTTAAATTAGCTTAGACAAAAAAAAGAGTTTAAATTAGCATACATTGGAAGATGGGTATTTGAAAAGAAAGACAAGCGAGTAATATATATATTATTTTTTTTTTCTTAAGTTTCAAACTTAAGTTATGAAAATTTATAATCGACATAAGAGGAAAATATAGCATTTTGAAAAGTAAGCATTCAATCTAAAAGTCATTTTAAGTCAAACGATTTTATAATTGTATAGTTAGCTGGAAATTATATTCTCTAAACAAATGTTTTGATTTGGGGGTTAAAAGTACCAAAAAATATGTTTTTTTATTTGGTTAACAGTACCTAAACAAATGTTTTTTTTTCGATTGATCAATATATAAAATTATCTTAAATAATTTTTACTGTTCTATCAATTATCCGGTAGAGTTGGACCGGTGTATGAAAAGCTGATTGGTGACGAGTGAAGACGATCATTGCGCTCGCGCCAAAGTCTATCTATGGTAACCTGAAGAGCGAGTCGTAGGAGATTAGAGACATCACAACTGAATCTCTTTGTGAGAAGATACCTGTCAGCAGGGGCGTATCCAGAATTTTTGTTTATGGGGTGCAAATTTAACATGTTTTTTCTTAAAAAAATTAAGAAAAATATAAATGTAAATAGAAAAAAATAAATATTAAATTACCAAATATTTTATAAAAAAAATTAACTTTTTTTTTCTTAAAAAAATAAGAAAAACGAATTTTATTAAATTAACAAATATTAAAAAAAAAATATATAACCGTTTTTTTTTCTTTTAGAAAACATGAAAATATAAATATAAATAAGAAAAAATTAACCAATATTAAATTAACAAATATTTTCTAAAAATATTAATCAGTTTTTTCTTTGAAAAAATTATAAATATAAATTAACAAATTTTTCTTAAAAAATTTATGAAATTATTTTTTCTCNTTATAAATATAAATTAACAAATTTTTCTTAAAAAATTTATGAAATTATTTTTTCTCACGAAAAATATGAAAATATAAAAATATTAAATTAACAAATATTA
>OVAW01000716.1:0-12431 GCA_900406365.1 Heliophila coronopifolia | reverse complement strand
TCTAATGTACTGTAAAAATTTCCAAACTTTTGGTTTGCCCAGAAATTGAATTTATTTAGGAAATATGATTTACAAGTTGAGTGGATTCAAAAGCTGAATTGAAACCAGTGATGTTAACATTTTTTTGTATAAATTTTCAATTGATTAATACTTAATAGGACCGTTTGTAACTATATGTGGTCTATGTTTAGTGTTTTATACGTAATCTTACTACATTAAAATAGATTTTTTTTTTTAAATAGTTAGATTATAATTTATGTATGTAGTTAAAAAAAAATGTAAAAGAGAAATTTTGTATTTGATTCGTTTAGGGTTGAAGATTTAGTGTTTAGGGTTTTGTATGTAATTTTCCTATGTTAAAATTGATTGTAAAAATATTATTAGATTGTAATTTTTATGTGTTTGTTAAAAAAATAAAATAGGAATTTTGTATTTGATTCGTATAGGGTTTAGGATTTAGGGTTTTATACTTATTTTTTTTTTGTCAAGGTTTTATACTTAAATTTATTGTGTTAAATTTGATTTAAAAAGTTAGTTGGATTGTAATCTTTTATATGTAGTAAAAAAAATGTATTTAATTCGTTTATGGTTTCTCTATTTGCAGTTGACCTTGCTAGTAAATTACTTATACTAATCTCATTTTTCTATATTATTAGGATAAGAGTATTTAAAACTTTTGAGTTGAAACTTCAAAGGGTTTGATCAGCTCGTGTTTTTACGTCATGGATCAAAATGTGTCGGAGGAAGAAGATCTTGATGTAGACATAGAACATGGTAGATTCAATGAGATCAGGACAAATCTTGTTTCATCAGAGAATGTTTGGAGTAAACATTTGATTACTAATCCTTTGAAAACGCCATTAATGGAAGATAGAAGAGAAAGTAGCCGTCAAAGTTTTGATCTTTCGGGTAGAAAATTCGATAAGAAGAAGAGAAATTATTCAAAGCCGCCTAGGCCACCGAAAGGACCAGTATTGAGTTCGGATGATCAGAAGCTGATGAGGGAAATCGCAGAGCTTGCAATGAGAAAGCGGGTTCGGATTGAACGGATGAAGAGTTTGAGAAGAATGAGAGCGGTAAAGTCGTCTTCGTGTTCGTGTAGTAGCGTATTCGCCATGGTTGTGACTGTTATATTCTTTGTCTTCTTACTCTTTCAAGGTAACACTATTTTGAGTTTCTTTGATCAGGTTTGGTTTTCTTCCCTAGCTTTAAAGAATTCTTAATTAGAGGCGTTAAATTGGGGCGGGCTGTTTGTGGGCTCATCCCGACCTGCACCGTAATTGGGCGGTTATAGGAATGGTATTTTAAGTCCAAATAAAGTGCGGTCTGCTGGATCTAATTCACATAAAGTTTGCGGGCTTTTTTCAGACAGGGGTCGCGATAGTCCTAAGTCACATAGCTAAAGTCATCTTTCCGCCCAGCTAGAACACATTATACGATTTTTCTCCATTTTGATCGAGCCGAAAGATTAAATGTGTCAAATTGTGAGAATTGGCCGTGGGCTCAGTCTAAACCGTACCGTAATGGGGGTGGCAGTCATGGCTATAGCTTTTTTAATTTTAAATAAAGTGTGGTCAACTGAATCTTGCGGGCTTTGAGGATGGGTGCCCAAGGAAGGCAGGTTTTCGAAGTTATCCAACCGAAATACTCAACCATCCAGAGCACATTTAACTATTTTGCCCTGAGCTCATTTTTTTTATTTTGCCCATTATGTGTTTCATTCCGCATACACGTTCGTAGTCACTGCTCATGAACATGTGTGCATGTACATAAACATTCATCTCGGCCTCTAAATTTAAATTTAAAATATTGACCTAATTTTCTTTTTTTAACGTCGGTCCATTAATTTTTGGCTCCGAATTTTTAAATAACAATTTTTTATTTTTTCTTTGGGCCTCCCAATATCAAGACCAGGCATGGGTGTTAACCCCGCCAACCCGTTTTGGTGTCCAACCCCTTTGACATCTCTACCCAAAATTGCGATGTTAGTTTGGTTTTCTATAGCATTAACATGTTTTAGATTTTTTGCATATAAAACCCACAAAATCTGATATATGTGTAATGTTGTTGGCTCAATTTTGTAGGGTTCTTCACAACCAGTTCAAGTTTGAATTCAGACAATTCTCAAGCACCAACTGCTGTTTCTCTTCAATTCTACAATGAGTTTGCGCCTCGTGACAGAATCGATCCCATTCCAACTACTTTTTTCAGGTTAGAGATTCCTTACAAACTGAGGAACAGAGGATCTTCATATAATTGCTGATCTTTGTGTGTTAAATTATCAGGAAGAGAGTTTCGGGTTTAGACAATGAAGAAAACACAAGAGACAGTAGCAGATGAGTTTCTATTTTGGATTCTTGTAATGTAACTAGAAAACAGTACTTGATGACCAAAAAAAAAACTAGAAAACAGTACTTATGTACTGTGTTGTTAGTAAGTTGTTGATGTTATTGTTAGCTTGCTATGTTCTTACCTTATGTTATTGTTGGCAGAATATATTTTTATATCATATTTGCATTGTCTAAGCTTGTTTTTGTGGAAGACAAGTAGCCTAATGGTGGCAACCTCTGTGTTTTTATATCGTGATCAGGGTTCGAACCCTGGTCTATCCGGTTGAGGAGAGATTAATTGAATACTAATTAACCAGTTGAGCTGTTGACAAAAAAAAAAAACTCTTTTTTTGTTTGTTTATATTTATGTATTTGACAATATTGTGTCATATTTTGTTCTTTTCCTTATTGGGCTATAACTCCATTTGAAGCCCAATTACATAATCTCAAATAAGATTAAACCTAAAGAGAAATGAGGCCGAGAGATTTTGGAGTAGAGAAGCGACGAAACAAAAAGGAGAATACAGAAAGGAGAAATCAAGTGTGTTGATCGTTGCTTAATCCCGGAGTTAGAGAGTAAGGTTGATCGGAGTTATCACCGGGAGAAGATAGTGATTCCAAACCTACAAGAACAAGACACAAGGTTATTGGTGCATAGTTTTTGTAGATAATCTTTGATTGCTTGTGAGTCGGTGTTGGAATCGGAACTATGTATTTGTACTCTCTATAGTGGATTGTGTTAATCGGGTGGAGAAGGATCAACACCGAGACGTACTCGATTTGGGAAACTCGTAGAAATTGCTTGCGTCGTTTATTTTTTCCGCATTTAACAAGTTTAATCAAATCGAACAAACAAGATGGATTATGTATGTAATTTGAAAGATCCTTTTACAAAGAAAAAGTTTTTTTTTTTCTAATTTGTGCCACATAAATATAAAGTCGATGCTGNAGGGAATGCGAAAAAAAAAAAAAAAAAAAAAAGAAAGAAAAATATAACATATATATATATATAAAGTCGATGAGAAACTCGCAAAATCAGAATCCCAAAAATGACTTCTCTCACGACTTCCATACCCAGAACCTCCAAACTTCTAATTTCATCATCTTCAATTAGCTTTGGGTTTCCAATAACATCCAATAAAAACTCAAATTTCATCTCTTTTTCAAATAACAAACACAGATCGATTTCATCCCCTAAAACTTCAATTTCGCGGCGATTAGCGATAAATGCTTCGAACCAAGAAGAAAAGATATCACCTTTAGCATCTGGTGTACCATCGGGTCTATATTCAGCTCAGATTTTCGATTTGACGCCTCAAAATGTCGATTTGGTGCTTGAAGAAGTTAGGCCGTTTCTGATTTCCGACGGTGGGGATGTTGATGTTGTGTCTGTTGAAGATGGTGTTGTTTCTCTGAAACTTCAAGGTTAGGTTTTGATTTTTTTTTATTTTGAAATTAGGGTTTCTGATATCATTGAACAAGATTGAAACTTTATTGGCTTTACAGATATTAATCTTTAGCCTTTAGGGTTTTTTAAATTTCAATTCTCTATAGAATCCTAAATAATTCGAGCATGAGACAAGTTTGTGTAGCATTTGGCTTATTGTTGTTCTTTTGCTAGAGTCTTTGATTACTCTTGTCTATGATTGATACAAAATCTTTGCCCATAAAGTTCAATTTCATATCAACAAAGAGTTACAAATTAGATATATTATGTGAGTTCATATGTATGGGAAGTTACGATTTAGGTTTATTTGGCGACTTCGTTGTAGAGAAAAGTAATAGGGAATGAAGTTACATTCATGTAAGTTCTAACTTCATACTACAAATATGAAATTGTTTCCAACGTGACCCAATCGATATCCTTTTTTGCATTTTTCGGATTCTTGATTTGAAGGTTTTCATATAGAGTTCGATTATGTGCATGATAATCAATCACAGTGACGAATCTAGGACAAATAAAAAAACTTTACACAGCAAAAATAAAATTTCCTGTGGATTTAGGGGTGGGGGCACATGCCCCCTACCCCCTTAGTTATGTCCTTGATCAAGCATGTATTTTGTCTCTCTCCTTTCTGGTAGTTTAATCAGTCTCTTACTCTTTAAAGGATCGTCTTTTAGAACGTGCAAGTGGATCGGTCGAAAAATGTTTCAAATCAAAAATGAAACTGTTCGAAAGAAAATTTGAACTATATGTATTAGGGTCCAATTTTTATAAAATAGAAATCTATTTTATCATAGGAGAAAACCGGTTAACAAAAAGTTGAACAGGGTTTGTCAATAGTTTGGGATGCCCTGCCTCTAGCTTTTTTGGATGTTCACATTTGTTATGTTGACTTTTTTAGGAGCATGTACTAGTTGTCCAAGTTCTTCAACAACCATGACAATGGGAATAGAAAGAGTACTTAAAGAGAAATTTGGAGATGCTTTAAAAGACATTCGACAAGTTTTTGATGAAGAAGTTAAACAGATAACCGTGGAGGTAAGTGATATGGTGTGTTTTAAAATACTTGCTTTTATACCGCCTAAGCGAGATGCGACCATATGTTTGCAACATAGGTTTATAGGAAAGATGCACTCCTATTTTCTTGTAGTCCGCAATGTGTCAATGCAATGAGGCGCTCATCTCAAAGCTATGTTAAAACATTGTCGTCCACTGTCCACATCAGCTTTCACCTATAATAAGAATTGTTACATTAGATTTATGTAGAGCTGTTAAGTGGTTGACCCGCCTGCGGGTATGCTCAACTCTCCCCGCTACGGTGCGGATATGGTCACAAACATTTAACCCCAACTAAGAGTAGATGTTTAGGTGTAGGCCCATTTTGTTTGCGGGCTATGTAGTCAGGTACTTGCAGTTCCCGCTTGTCCGCGTGTTGCTATCATGTTGATGAAGTTTTTTACCGCAAACCCATATGAGATTTAACCTTCCACAAATTCGCATGGGCTTTAACATAACCGCCCATTAGCCCTTAAGCTTTTTCCAAAATAACCACAAGCTGGCGTCCAACCATCCAATAGCTATAGATTTATGTTAATTTTTTTTTTTTTTTTTTTTTTAATTTAGATTTTATTATTGAATTCTTTTTTCAAAAATACAAATAAATCATTATAACAAAAGAAAAAACTAACACAAAAATAAGTATTAGTCATCTCGGGGCAAAGAGACACTAGAGTATTACTCTTTGATATCTTCTTCTATGTTTGTCTATAACTAGTTTTTGTTATTTGCAGGCGGTGAATGCGCATTTGGATATACTCCGACCGGCTATCAAGAACTACGGAGGCACTGTCGAAGTCTTATCAGTAGAAGGTGAAGACTGCATTGTAAAGTACATAGGACCGGAATCAATCGGAATGGGAATAAAAGCAGCTATTAAAGAAAAGTTCAAAGACATATCTAATGTAACCTTTACAAGCTAAGTAACATATGTATATATGTAAAAAAACTGTCTTGACCCATCTAGAAGATATTTGTTGCTATTACACTCTTTGAAATAATTTCATTTTGTAATGTCCAAATCAGTTGTAGTAGTCTCCATAACTGTCTTGAGCCATCTTGCTAAGTTGGTCAAGAATGGTGTGTAGACGAAGTAGCATGTTGTTGTCCATGTAACCAAACCCTTCACCACAAATTTGAAATTATGTTGATTTTGCTTGAAGATGATGTATTATAAAGGGAATAATGGAAAAAAAAAAAAAAATCAAACTATAAAAATGCTAGTTAAATTCAAACTTCCAATTTTTTTTTAAAAAAAAATCAGAACTAGTTTTTGAAAAAAATGCAAAATAAACTTTAAATTTGCATATTGAAAAAAAATATATATAATTAAGGTTCTTGTTTGTGATTTTTTAAAGTTGAATTTTTTTTTTCTATTGATGTTGAAGTTCTTTTTCATTTATTCTCATGTGCAAACACTTTTGGTTTACAAAAACTGCAAAATATGCTTCTAATTTTTAAAAATCCGCAATATGATATTTGACATTAATTTTTTCAATATTAATACATGTAAATAAAAAAGAATATTGTAATTATTAAGTAGGTATACAGGAAAAAAAGCAAACACAATTGTAGTTAAGTTTTGTGTTTATTATTTTTCTTGTCAACAAATTTTTATTTATTTAATGGTGAAAAAATAGTATCAAAGTTCATGTTACTGATTTTTGTAAAATTGGAAATTTATTTTACAGTTTCCTTATATCGGAATTAATTTTGCATTTTTTTTATAGTTTAAAGTTTTGTTTGCACTATTCCCATGTATATCTACTTTTTACCTGACCAAAGATCTCTATGTTTGCTTCTGGATAGTACCAAAGATGAAAGAATCTGTAAATTCATGTTTATGTCAATTTTAGATTCAATTCTGTAGAAGAAGATATAGTTAAGAGATTAAACCGCGCGGTATTACTTACTGCATTATCGGGATTTCGGCTAACGGACAGGCGATGCCGAGGAGAGTGGCAATAGTAAAACCAAGCCATGTTCTATCTAAAGAGAACCAGAGAAATTCTGCTAAGGCAAAGAGAATGTAAGCTTCTATGTTGTCTGAAACTCCAGCTTTATACATTTCAGCACTTATCTCCAAGAACAACATCAGAGATCTGTTTCATTCATCAACCATATAGAGTTATCACATCCACTATCCCAAAAATTGATAAACACAAGAGTGGAAAATAATTTTTTTTTAAATGATTTTTAAAATTGACGAATTTAAACACAAACACGTTAAGTTGCAAAAAAAAAAAAACAACATATTTGCAGTTGATTTAGCAAAGTAATATATGTTAAAAGTAAAAAAAACAAAGCTTATATTTATGGGAAAAGCTTATAATAACGAGAATGGGACAGAACGGAAATCGAATTTTAGTTTGATGTTTTTAAATTATTTAACAAGATAAAGTTAATAGGTATTCTCATTCCTATCCCGATCTTATCTTTAGTATTAAATGAAACATACACAAGACAATTAGTTTAGTTCTTGAATTTTTGTCTAATTTCTGTTCCTAATTAGTTATATTCTGATTTTACGTATGGACAATTCCTCACTATCTTGATGTCCCGCATTACCGTTTGCTAGAAGTTTAATAAAACTTTTGGATAAAAAAGTGGTAAAAAATAAAAACAAAAATAATTTTTTTACCATTGATTTCTTATTTATTATATTGCTAAGTGAACTAAATTAATATTCTTTTTTTCACTTAGCAAATTTTGTTTTTGAAAAATTTGCCAAATTTTTTTTTTTTAATATTTTCTTTAATCATTGTTCCAACAAGAATAATGGTTAGTACTCACAACAGTGAAACTACGGTTTTGTCCAAGTTACCACGTGGAGGCTTTGTAGAGATCTTCTCATCCAATAGAAGTTGCAATAAACCGACCGTACAGTAAAACAAACCAAGCAAGAATGGAACCTACAAAAAAAAAACACACACATTAAAATGGTTTCGAAGTTATGGATTTTGAGAAATTTTCTTACCCAGATATTGGTACGAAGAGGACCAATTTGAAAAGCTCCGGTTTGGTAAACCACGAGATCAACACGTGAGTGAAGTCCATCGAGGAGAGGACCTAAGACGAAGCCGGAACTAAAAAGAGAGAGACTTACTGGCACGATCCATGATTTTCCGGTACCGGTTTTGCTCTGGTTTTGTTGATTCAGGCAGAGGATTTTGTGAACCGGTGTCCGGTTTGGAGTGATTTGATTTAATGGTTTGGTGAGTGTGGTTGGAGGAGAAGATGTTGTTAAGAGAAACATCTTTCGATATCGTCCATAAAAAAAATATTGAAGGACTTATTTGAAGACACTAAATATATTATAAGGGTATAAAATAAACCGAATTAAACCGACCGGAATTACACAAATAAAAAACGAAACTTATATTTTTATATCAAACTGTTAGAGGCGAGAACTAGGAGAGGCTAAAAAAAATTGAGGAGGATCGGAAAAAAAATTGAGGAGGACCGGAAAAAAAAAATTACATTAATTTTTTTTCTTTTACATGTAAAAAAAAATCGGGTTTAGAGAAGTTGGGACACTCCCTAATCCCGTCTAGATTCGTCCCTAGTTAGAGGCTTGGCCAACAAAAAACAATTTTATATAAAAAATGTTCATTCAAAATTTTGGAGCATAAAATTAATATTTTATTAAATTTGAGGGATTACATAAAACATATGTCAAAAAGGTTTTATTTTAATTTGGAGGCCGATCCAAATACATAAAAACATATGTCATATATAAAACCTTTAAAGTAACATTTCTTGGATTCAAATAACAGAAAATTACTTCAATTATATAATTTTTGTTTTTTGTTTTTTGTATGCAGTGCAATATATTTCAGGCTTAGATTCAAAATTAGTAAAATATATATACATGAAATTTCAAAACCAAACACATTGGTTTAAACGGAGACAAAAAAATAACAAATTGGTTTAAATAAAATAATCATCGAAATGTCGGTTGAAGAATTTTGTACTAAACCAATATATTTGGTTTAGTTAAAATTGGTTTTTTGGTTTTAAAATTTTAATGTCGGTTAAATCAACAAAGCGGGGATAGCTCAGTTGGGAGAGCGTCAGACTGAAGATCTGAAGGTCGCGTGTTCGATCCACGCTCACCGCATTTTTATCAAGAATTTGTATCATTTTAGCCCATTGGGCCTTTCTCGAACCCTTTTCAGCCTTATACTTTTTAACCCTNTTTTTAACCCCAAATTTTTTTTTTAAAAAAAAAAAAAAAAAAAAAAAAGTGTTCTTTTGACTTACTTGGAAAGTTTGACTACAGAACATTTTCGTTCTTCCCAATATTCGTTTCAAATTGTAAAAAAAAAAAAAAATTACTAAAATTTTTCATTCAAATTGATAATAATAATTCTATCTAATTTTGGATGTTAAAAAAAATCACAGATTGCTAATTTTCACGTGGTTTTAATTATTTATTATGTGAAATATACTATATGAAAATTAAAATGTATTTACAAACAATTGAATTTTATTTTATAATTTATAATTTATAATTTTGATCAAGTTTGGCCACGTAATCATGCTCAACCTTGTCCTTTCATTTACTATTTTGTAGTTGGTAATTTATAATTTATAATTTAAAATGTATATTTTTAATGACTTACAAATTAACACAATTTTTTAAAATAATTGCATATGGTTTTAAAACTAATTTTAAGAATCTTATTTAAATTTTTAATTTTTTTTTTTTAAATAAACCAAGAAAAATCTGTTATTTCTTTAAAATTTTAAAAACATTAGTAAAACAAAAATACAATGAATATTTTATCGAAGAGTGGTTAACATCATTTATTTTTTCTTCTTTACTAAATTTCAAAATTTTAATTAGCCATTAGTAGATGAAATCTTATATATTTTCACAAAAATTTATTTTATAAGAAAATAAAAAAAATTTATATTATTAATATTTAATAATATAACAAATAGAGTAAAATAATTTTATAATCAATATTTCTTTCTTATTTAAATGAAAACTATACAAATGTTATAACTATATATTTTTTTTTGATAAAATAATAGCTTTTATGTGTTGTCGTATATTTTAAATCAAAAATAATTTATAAATAACTAATTAATACATATTTCGACATCAATATGATGTACAATATAAATATATAAACCAGATAACTATTCAAAACATAAATACGTGTCAATTTTTATAATATTTTCAAATTAATATTTTTTTATTTAAATAACATTCAAATTTTATCAAACTAGGTAGTTGATCCTGCTTTGAGGGAGATTATTGTTTTAAAAAAATATTTCCTAAAAAAATATGTTATTGTTAATTTGTTTTTAGAGCATATTTGTTAATCGTTTTCTAATTTTTTTTATTGCTCTCAGTAATATGTTTTAAAAATATTTTCTAAAAATAAGTTTTTGTTATCTGTTGAACAAATATTTTCTGAAAAAAAATTTTTTTTTAAGAAAATTCTGTTAATTTTTTTCAAAAAACTATTTTAATTTGTTTTTGAAGATTTTAAATTAAATTTTATTTCCAATTGCGTCTTTAATATGATTTTAGTTTTATTTTATTCATAGTGGCATAATTTACAATTCTTTTGTCTTTTTAAAGTTTTTTACAAAAATGATTTGATTTTAATAAATAGTAGATTATTGTATAATAAAATACAAAAGAATTGCAAAACAATCATAAAGCAATAAAAAAAATTACTATTACTCCTTTAATAAAAAAAAAAATTATTAAAAATATACTCTACATGAACATGCTGTATCATAAACATAACGCGTATTTATTTTGTTTACAAAAATACAATACAAAAATTTAAATCTCAAAGTTTTTATTAAGAAATATATTTCCATAGTTAATGCATACCAAAAATAATAATAACCAAAATAAAATTTTATAAAACAAAATTATTAATATTAACAAAGATCTCGTCCAAGTGCTTGGAAAGACATATGGCCCTCTATATATATATACAATACACAAAAAAAAAAAAAAANAAAAAAAAAAAAAAAAAAAAAAAAAAAAAAAATAAATCTCAAAGCTATTATTAAAAAAAAAAAATCATAATTAATACATAACCAAAATAAAAATTTTATAAAACAAATTATTAATAATAACAAAGATCCCGTCCAAGTGCTTGGTAAGATATATACCCACTAAATCCTTCCGATTCGGGTATTAAAACAAAGCTACTTATAGCTTAAAGTGGACTTAGAGAAAAATAAAAACTGCAACTAAATAATTGACAAAAGAACTTCAACCTGTATACCCGGTTGCCAGTCAACAATCCGTAACTCCATATAAATAGCGACGGCGTTTATAACCTCAAATCGTCCCGAGTCGTTTCTTCGGAATTGGATTTTTGCTTCGAGTCCAAGGCAGAGAGATTCTGATTTTCCGGAGATCTGTACCGTCCGATCGATCTTTATTCGTAAGTATTGCTTTTCTTCTTCTTCTTCTTCTTCTTCGTTTCTTTGATCGATTCGTGTTTTTGAGTACTGCTTTTTTTCTCCATTTGACGGTTGTTAAGGTTTGTTAAATCTGCCATGAAATTAGATTTTTCTTTGGATTTTCGATTCAGTTTTGATGATTTACGGATTGTTTACACCTTATTGTAATTGGATCTGCGATGGTGTGACCTTATTGTAATTGTAGTTTCTCTGTTAGATTTGAGTGATATGAGAGTAGGTTAGGTTGGATGGTTTTCCTGGTGAATCTATCGGTAATCTGTTTGTTAAGCCACAGATTTAGGTATTTGGTTAAGTTCGATTGAAAACGTATCTGGATTGGTTTGTTTTGAGCCTTGTAGTATCTATCGTACTTGGCTTGTTTAGTTTTCATAGCTTCGAATTCGATTCAGGTTCCAGTTTAGCTGATCTTCATGATAATTATATGTTTCTGCAGAGATTTGGATTTGGATTTTCTCATCAATCTTGTTAATATGATTTGAAATGTGAATTTGGCTCTTTTTCAAATATGTCTAAACTCTATCTACTTTGAATCTGAGCCATATCTGAGCCTCCCTTGTTAATTATTCCCCATGAACTATAAAGAGCGGAGTTCCTCGAATTAAATTAGATTCTTCTGTAGATCTACTTCATTTTAGGGTTCTAAATATCACATTCTGTTTTCGGAATCTGTTAGAGTATTAGAAGAATCTAATCACTTAGGATAAGATGCATCTGTGTTTATGCTGTTTTGCTGAGATATTCGACAATGATTTGGAATCTTTCTAGCTTTATGTCACTTGTGAGTGCAAATGCGGCCATGAGTAGAGTCAGAGTAAACATCACCTTTTTTTTTGAAAAAAAATAACTTATCAAATTTAGGTCCCATTTTAATATTTTTTTCTTTTTTAAGGAATTGCCCCAAATTTTAGTTTTGTTTTTGGTCCTAAAATTTTAGGACCTGTGTTGGTATGGAATCAAATGGTTCTTCTATAAATATTGTAAAAGGTTTTATTAAATTGCTGATTCAATCTTTTTTTTGTTCTTATAGCTTAAAAAATGGAGACTTTCCTATTCACATCCGAGTCTGTGAACGAAGGCCACCCAGACAAGCTATGTGATCAGGTCTCTGATGCAGTCCTCGACGCCTGCCTTGAGCAAGA
>OVAW01000715.1:0-12447 GCA_900406365.1 Heliophila coronopifolia | reverse complement strand
TATATCTCTTGATGGAAGTAAGTTTATGTACTGGACTCCACTGATTTGAAGAATGTCCAAACATATACTCCCATCAGCATAAACTACACGAAATCAATCATATTTATCAGAAACTTAAGGAACATTTGTATCGATTAGGAAAAAAATGATCAATTTCATAATTGAAATAAAAATACAGAGGGCTTCATTTTATGATAAGGAAGTCAGTAAATTTGACAAACCAAAGCTAAACCGGACAAAATTATTTATTAACCCAAAATAAACAAATCTAATATAAAACAACAAACCGTAAAAATAGTCTAAGTGCCGAAGGAAAGATAAGCTCCACGAAGCTCTAATTCTCCACTGCAACACCAATGTTGTTTTCCAATCCGCTTAAACAATAAAACCAAAATTATAGTCATTTTTCGTTCTCCCATGTTTAATTTATATATAAAATTAATAAGGTTACTAAAAGGTTTCTACAGTATTTTTATTGATAATGATTTAATTTATTAATTAGGTTATTAAAGTTGCATAATATTGGAATTTTAAGTGTATTAAAGAACTTTGACAAAAAAAAAAGCGTAATAAAGAAGAATAGTAAAACGCATAAGAAGTTTAAAGGCGTAAATTTAATGTGTATATTAAAAATTACCTACGATATGAGTTTCCATTGACGTTTCAAATTTCTGTTAAGTTTTACTACTTAATTGTAATTATTTATTACAATAAATTAAAGTCACCCAAAAGATTAAATTTTAATGTAATTATAATTTAATAAATTGTTAATAGTATTTTTTAGTTATACCAAACAAAATAAAATAAGCCAAAAAAACTATTTTTAAAAACCATTATTTTAGTTCTCATTATTTTTAAACTATGATTAATTTTTGTTTTTAATTCTAGGATAAATATTTTGTATAAATCAAATATTTATAGTAATTTTTTTGCTAGCAATTTATTTTTTTAATAAAGGTTTTGTTTTTAAAAGTTGTTTTTTTTAATATTTTTCCTGGAGGTTTTTTTTTTAAATTAAGAAAAATATAAAATGTTAATTTATGTGTAAGAATGATGAGTTAAATATTTTATTTAATAAAGATTAATATATTGATTTAATGAATAAATTAATGAGTAAATGTTCATATTTGGTTTGACCAAAATGACCTTCTAAAGATTAACTTAACACAATGACAAATGATGTAATATAATACATAAATTGAGGTTTTTTATTAAATAGTTTGTCTTTTAATATGTAGTAGATGTAATGGACAAAAAATGTAATAACACATAAGAAAATGTTGTATCCTAAGTTGGTTTCTCAATTAATATGTAGTATAAGTAGATCTGTTAAAAAACAAAGTGAAAAACGTAAAATTGAAGCCGGACAAATTTGTTAAATGTACTGTGGTTAAAGATAATTAAGGCACTATAGGGTTTTTGCTCACAAAGTTAATACGTATAATTGATATTAATCAATAGAGTCAACAACCTGACCTGAATTTTTTTTCAATACAACAAGTCAACAACCTGAATTTAGTAAAAATCGACATATTTAAACAAATTAGACAATGATATAATTAGTAGTATCTTTTAGATGTGTGAAAGAAGAAAAATTTCGTTATTAGGGTGGAAATATTGATATAGTAACAAAGACATATTCTAAAATATGGAAACTTTATTAATAATTTGTTACTTGTTATTATATATGGTAAAATATATATATGTTTTTTTTTAAATTAGTCTCTAGTTTTATATAAACTTTTTTTTTTAATATTAATATATTTGACTCGTATCGGAATTATAAAAAAAAATTAGCTAAACATTATAAAAAAATATTTGGGCCCTAGAATTAGCAAAACATTAAAAAAAACATTAGTAAAATATTAATAAATATTAGTGATATATAAATAAATAGTAACAAAATATAAAACAATATAAAAAAAAGGTTATACCACTAGTGACATTTCATAAGATATGATGCTTATATGCATTATATGTCGCTATTTGCTTTATTTTCTTTCCTATTTTTCCTGAACTATGATTTTTTTATACTAATTTTTTTTTCACAATTTGTTTGACATTATCGATTTTGAATTTTTTTCTCTTCACTTCACCAACCAATTTTGATTTTGGCACTCTAATTTTGTTAGATGTTGCGTTATTGTTTTTCCACAATGAAAAAACGATTGAAGAAGCAAAAATATACCAAAAAAATGAAAATGAAGTAAAAAAGTAATATCAATCACATACCAATTCAACTAGAGGAGGACTTTTTTTTTCATTTTTCCTTCCTACAATCAAGATGAAATAATTGAAAAAGTAAAAAAATATCCTATTTTTTTATGGGATCAATTTAAAAATTAATATATACAATTTTCTTATAGTTATGATTTTATTATATACGATTTTGGTAAATTAATAATTATTTTGATACATGTTTCAACATTATCAATGCTATGTATAAGACATCTAACATTGTCTAAATTTAGAAACAAACATTGAATTGGATATAAGTATTGTGAATTATGATTATATATAATCCAAAACATCAAATGATCATTAGATATCTATTTCAAATTTTTGTTTATCCATTTGTATATTTTATGATCAATTGATTTAATTCGCTTGAGTTTCGTCAAATTTACATGCTCTTTCTCTCGAATTATAAAATACAGTCTACAATATATATGAAATGGCTCGTGATAATAATTATATTATGGCTTATATTTATTTTTACAAAATTAATTATTATGTTGTTGTTGTTATTAAAAATTCAACTATTTTTGAATCATGTCGTGATTAACGGCGAAGTTTAATAAATTCATAAATATCAAATATTAATCATTTTAAGAGTTTAACCATCTATATCCTTAATAAATTTACATATTCGTGCATTTTGTGTAGTATATATTTCAATTTTTTCTTTGTAAGGAATTTTTGATTCAAAAATATTTTTTCTTTAATAAGTAAACGATAATTATTCTATCAATATTGATTCCACTACATATTCATAACATACTCATCAACGAAAAAAAATATTAGTAAAATATAAATAAAACATGAACTGAAATAATTATTGTGAAAATAATATAATGAAGATAAAGTGAGTACATAGAACATTATAAAAATACTATAATACAATGATGATCAAGAGAGACAAATAAACATTTTACGAGAATTTTCATTATGTTAACAATTAGACAACAAAATAAACTGATAACTGAAAAATAAATAAAAAGTTGGTTTAAGAATATAATTCATGGGTCCAACTCTTTCAAAATTTCATGCAAAAATGATAATGAAAATCAAACTACTACAACCTATTCAAATATGATATGAAAATCAAACTAATATGAGAATATCGATACCTATTCAAAGAGGAGATGCATCTCTTCACCTTCAATTTCAGTATCATCTTCTATGTTTACAACCTATTCAAAATATATGAAAATCAAACTAATACGTGAAGATCGATTTTCAAAAGAGAGAGTTGCATCTCTTCAATTTGAATTTGGTATCATTTTCCATGTTCATCGTCTCTTCACCTTGTACAAAATAATTTTTATGTATATATATTACTTTAAAAAAATTATAAAAAATTTGATTTTGAGAAAACACGAATTTTCAAAAGCAAAATTGTAGCTTCGGTTAAATAGTTTTTTTTTCCAAAAAAAAAAAACATGTAACGGCATATTAGGTTTTAATCACAAGTATCACTATCAAAACTTTATTATTATTATTTTTATTCTTAAAAAAAAACAAAACTATCATTAAGTTTTATGATTTATACAATACGACGACAAAATGATTAGGCCGAAAACTAAAAAAATGCCTAAATTTTCTATACAATACCCCATTTGGCTATATAATACATTTGTTTGTTTTTTTAGTTTCTCGACTTTACTAAAAAATGAGATACGTAAAAGAGATGATGAGAATTATGCATAATAGTTTTATCTTGTCATGATTCGTTCTTATGAAGTCTTGCATTGCGTTTCTTCCAAATTTCATAGAGAGATGTCTAAAAAGAAGCCTTGTAATAGTTCTAAATTTAGCAGAGACTGTTACAAGAGAAGATGGCCAATTAACCAAATCAGAATGATCAGATAGTGGAATTGAACAGTTGGAAAACACACATTAACAAGATACTCTTATGAAATAAAAATCTAACAGTTTAAATGCAAACAGAAACTAAAATCAAAGTTTATAGTTTCATATTATTGGAAAACGCTTTACGCTCACTTAGATCATGCGAGATATGTCAAAGCTCACTTAGATCATGCGAGATATGTCACTGTTATATGCTTTGGTCTTCCTGTTTTTTGCAGTTGGGGGCCCCTTGTGTTTTTCTTTTCTTGTTATCACTTCCTTTTCCGCAAGTGTTTCAACTTTCTTAGGTTTCTTTTTGGGAGTGTTCTTCTTCACACCACCTCCAATGAGTCCCAGTGGTGGTGACAGGATGAAGATACAGTTGGATGTTGGAGCATGATATTCATTAAAAAATACATAGTGAGGATATGAAGATATATCAAACTAATATAATACTAAGAACACAATGGTGATCTATTCCATTTTTGCAACCTGTGATATGAAGATATATCAAACTAATAAATTAAAAAGAAGATCACAATGATGATAGATATCTCTTCAGTGAAGAGGATCTGCATCTTTTCTCCAACTTATTCAAAAAGGTGATATGGAGATATATCAAACTAATTGAATGCTAAGAAGAACACAGTGAAGATCGATTTCATATTTACAACCTATGATATGAAAGATATATCAAACTAATAGAATGCTGAGAAGAACAAAAAGATGATCGTTTCCATTTTACAACCTATGATATGAAGATATATCAGACTAATAGACTAAAAAGAAGAACACAGTGATGTCATTCATAGATATGAAGATATATCAAGCTAAAAGATACTAAGAAGAACGATAAATACATCTTCAATAAAGAGAAGTTGCATCTCTTCTCTACTAAATTCAGTATCATCTCCGACCTATTCAAAAAGAAGATATGAAGATATATCAAACTAATATAATGCTAAGAAGAACATTGTGATGAAGATTTATACCTCGATATATCAAACTTATAGAATAAAAGGAAAAAAAAACACAGTAATGAAGATCGATCAAATAAAAAGAAGAATACAATGATGAATATCGATACCTCAAGGAGTTGCATCTCGTGTCATTGAACGTCAGCATCGTTTCCAATGGTCATTATCTTTAGCTGTGAAAGAGAGTATGTGCTAAAGATCAGTCTTTGGTTGGGTTTGTTTTTTTGGCGTTATTGACAATTAATGATTCGAGCTTTGTTGTGAAGAAGGGAATCAAATGTTCATTGATTTACAGAGTCAACAAAACGCCATAATTATTTTACCGAAACGATCTTACTCTGTATTTTCATTAAATGAAAAATTAATCGAAACGAGGTCGTTTTAAATTCCGTGTTTAATTTAAACGAAATGTAAATTGGGGGTTTAATTTGCTTCAAATTGTAAATTTAGGTATTTATTTACATAACTCTAAAACCTCGGTTTAAATACCACAAAAACCAGAGTATTTTTTACATTTAACACCAAGTTTTCTATTAATTATATCACTCTCGTATTTGATTTTGTGTCTTATTAGTCTTTGTTCTTCTTCTTTCTTTTGTGGATTGTCATCGGCGTCGACCATACGATAAAAGTATTCAAGTATATGTTTTGGCTCTTCTCTTCTCTGCTATTATTTATTTATTTTTAATTTTAATTTTTAATCTGTTCTGATGATCACTAACACAAAAAAAAAATATTTGTGCAAATTCAAAATCCAACTAATTCAAGAGAATGACAGAAAATATTCAGCATCATACATCGGCATGAATATCAAAAGAACATATATAGAAGATTCAACATCAAACAAATTCAAGAGAAGAGCCTATAGATTTAACATCATGATCTATGATACCTCTTGACATAAGAGCCTCTTCTTCAAATAGGAGCCTAATGTCAGTTCCTTCAATTTCAGAAATATAGGATTTGAACTCTTGACCTCTCGCCTATACTGGAATTGCTTTACCAGTTGGACTGCAATACTTATTGGTATATATATTACAAAACATATTTATATATTATAAAAATTCGTAACTAATGAATTTTTTTGTATATAATAAAGTAGAAGTAGATAGATACGTTTTAATAAAATCATTAACAACAATTAACTATATCATGTAAGTTCCTTTATTACATAATTACTAATACATTAAATTATTAACAATAGAAACGATGATATTTACACGTCACCATAATAAATTAATTAACATGATATTTAGTGTTTGGTATTAGCTTTTATTTAAATAATGCTTTTGAACCTTTAAGAAATAATTTATTTTGTGTATTTTATAGTGAAAAAGAGGTTTGTGACCAAACCAAAAAAAAAGAGAAGATATCTTCTTTATTGAATCTTTAAAAATCAGGCATGTCTATGAAATTGTTTTGATTATGTTATTTTCTTAATTTAATGAGTCTACTTTCACGGTTTTTTATACGACATATTTTTAATTTGTTGCAGAATTTCGTCGTAATTGGAAAAGACAATATCAAAATGAAACATCATGGTTTTGATAACTAAAACCAATTATTTCATCGACGTTAGTATGAGTCCGAATGAATTAGAAATATATCCATAGTTAAAATAGTATATATGCTAAAAAACATTAAAAATAATTATAAAAAATGAATTAAAATTTTAAAAATTTAAATGCTATACTTTATAATATGCAAATAAAAATTTTTATTTAAAAAACAAAGAAAATTATTAAATCCATTGCAATGCACACGAGAAAACATGTAGCTAAGTAGAAAAAAAAAAAAAAAAATTGTTGGGAAATCGATTCACATAGCGAAACTTGTTCCTTTGTTCCTTTGTTCCTTTGTTACTTGGAACTCCAATACTTAAATGTTTTTGCAAATCATCTTCGATTCATTTAAATAACTTAATCAGCACTTGACAATAGCAACAACTTACTATTCATGTCAAGATTTTTTGCCGATGTGCGCATATTTTTTTTTAAAACAAATATTATATATAATTTATATATTATTTTCATTTTTTTGTTTAAGTATTTTCATATTACTGATTTGTTGTCGGATGAGATACTCTTTCGAATTTTGCTTATAGACTTCGACTTATTGTTGGTCTTAATTATATTTCTTCATATTTCCAATATTATAATTAAATTATTTCATATGTCTTAATTAAAATAAAATAAATAATTATTAGATAGCGATTTATAACATTAGTTTTCTTTAATTGTTTTCTTTAATTGTTTTTTTTAAAACTAAAATATATTGATTTACTAACTTATCTATTTATCTGTTTAGTAGTTATAAATTTGCTACTAACTTATCTATTTATCTACATATTAGTAATATAATACTAATAATTTTTTAATAAAAATTAGCATTTTTAATATAGAGTAGATGATTTTTAATATTTAAATATTATATTTTTTAATATATATATATATATATATATTATTTGTCAAATTAATATCTTTATTATTATTAATAAAGACAATCATATATGCTTTTGAAAAATATTTGCCGGTGGTGATATTTCAGTAATTACAACTCAACTCACCTATTGAATAATAAATTTTCATGAAATATCAAACAATTATGTTGGATTTAACTTTAATCTAATTATTTATTTTTAAAGTGGTCTTTCAAATTATATTTTTAACACAACTTTCGATCAATCGATATTGAGCCTTCTTCATTCGTCCGAACTTTCGACATTGTCGTCCGTACAATGCCACATACCAATGCTAGCATGATAACTATTGTTGTAGTTACTTGGTGCTTGGTGTTTTCCTACTTACTTTCCTACTTCCACTCTTCTGATACTTGGTGCTCTATCCCAAGCTGCTAGCCGAGCTTTGACAGGGAGTCTTGATAAGAGTAGCAACCCAGAAAGTGAACACATGTTTGGGAATATTATCTTTGAACCAAACAAATTTAGCCCAAAGGTTTTCCCAAGTCGCCTTGGATGAGAAATCTGGTAAATGAGCTCCATTGAACGACCAAAAGAATAAGTCTGGGCCTTTTGTCGAAGAGGGGATCGGAGACTGAAGTAGAACACGCCACAGTGTTTGCATCGCTGGATTCATGGAGCGATCGTGAGGAAGTTACCATCCAAAACCACACAAAAATATAATAGTAACACAAAATCATCATATTAGTATACAACTATGTATAGTCATATAAACATGTTTAAACTAAAGGAAAATATTAGTCATGATGAGAGGCATATAAACAAAGATTGATATGTGATTATATGGTGTCTAAGCTGCAGACGGAGCTTTTAAGTACTTGAGCACATTGGTCTTGGCGTCGGACAAAGCTTCGAGTATTTGTTGAAATGTCTGTTGCATCTTGCGACCGTAAATGAAGTTCTTGTAATCAACAGACTCGTCGGTGTAAATGTCCCACCATTTCTTAACCAACATCTTTATGTCTTCTCTTTCCATATTCTCTTCTTCTCCAGTGAATCTGATACCAATAGAACAAAACAAGTTTCAGAAAATTATACTCAATAAACTAAGTTTCCTATATAACAACTTGAACTACTAAGATAAATTATAGAAAACCTTAAACAAAATTAAGAGATTGTTACCAAAATAGTAGAGAGATCATGGGAGGATAAAAATAATCCGAACCCATACAATCAAATCAAATCATTTCAGCTTAATTTCTAAAAATAAACCATAACTCTACTTTTTTCATATCATATCATATATATATATACATGCGAAAAGTGGTGGTTTCCGATTTTTTTTTTATGAAAAACATAAGAATATAAATATTTTTATCAATGGAGCACATATTAAAAATTTCAATTTCAATAAATATATAACTAATTTTAAACATAAAAATGTTCAAAAAAAAATTGTTGGTATATGCATATATATATATATATATGAAAAACTATTATATATTTATCCAAAATATGCTAGTAAAATTATAATCCAACCGTTGAAACATTTCAATACTTTTGTAAATCGATATAACTTATATAGCTTTTAGATTATTATTTTAATAAAATATTTTGACCAACTGATATATACATACAGAAATAAGACTTGTGTTACCTCCAAGGTTTAGAGCCAGCAGCACAATAATGAACAACTTTGACTTGGTCAAGCTCAATATTCTCCGGATGCCTCCAAAGCATAGCCAACACCAAATTATAAACCGATGGTATTGGCTTGAATATGTCCTTGAAGTACATATTCAAGAAATCCTAAAATATAAATATTTACGGTTTAAATAACTACTAGGTAAATGCGCAGATTTAATATTTATGGAAAAAAATATATTTTTTTTTATTTTTTTTTTTATAAATTTTGGATTTATGACTTAAAAAATCATTATTTTCTAAAAACTAATAATAAACACACTTAAAGTTATTTTTTTTTACTCAAATTTAATTTTTTTAAGAAATCATTATAGAAAAATTAATATTTAAGTGTGTTTATTTATTAATCTTGCAAAAATATATTAAGATAGAAATGATAATTGAATTTTTATTTTTTTTTAATGTATGAACTAAAAACATTTTTTTCTAAAAAATAAGATTTTTAGTGTATTTTCTAAAAATAAATTTTAAATTTGCTTATTATTTTAAAATTTAATTTTGTTATTTAAATATTCTACCAATTGTATCCTTGCTGTATTTTTTAATATTAGCTTATTATTAGTGGCATAATTTATAATTCTTTTGTGTTTTAAGATTTTTTACTAAAAACCTTGGTTTTAATAAGTAGTATGATAATATATTTTGTGTTATAAATATATCCCTATTAATGAATAATTTCTTCTATTTATACCTGTTCAGCAAAAGAAGTTGGAGCCACGAGTTTGAGAGACTCCAAGAGGTTATGATAAGTCGTAAGGCTCGGTTCATAGACGAACAAACCGGCATTGAAGTACAAAGCCGGCTTAGGACCAAGCTCTGCCTCAGGCCAAGTCACCTTGTCCGGACATTGCTGGCAATAACCAATCTTGTACTGTGGAGTGTGGCTCCATGTCTTCTCACAAAAGCAGTCCTTGACTGCGTAGAGATGTCCGTCTGGGAGATCAAATAAGTGATCTATGTTGTCGAATACTTGTATGTCTCCGTCTAAGTACAACATCTTGTTGTACTCCACAAACTAAGTCCATATTATTATAATATATAGTTTTTTTGTACGCATATCAAATTAGACGAAAATTAAAATAAAATTAAATTTTAGCCAAAACAAAATGAAGCATAAATTTTTTGTTTTTCTGGTTAAAAAATGGTTTGTATGTAACAGTTGAATATTCTTAAAAAATTACGTAATTAACATAAATATGGCTGAATTTATTAATTAGTATATTATAATATATTGTTTTCTTTTGCATGCATATGAAAATAGACGAAATTTAAAATGAAATGTTTTAGCCAGATTTTTTTTTACATAATTTATATGATTATGTTCTCAGTTTTTCAATTTAAAATATGAAACTTAGAATCGAAACAGATTTTTTTATCAAAAATAAAAAATAAAAAAACAGATGTAACGTTGATAAAAAAAAAAATAGAAATAGTGGATTTTTGGTTTTAATAAATAAGAAAACAATAATAACAGAAATATTTTGGTAATAAGATATAAGGAATTTTGATATTTGGATATATAATTTTTTTCTTATAACATATAAAGAAGTTTGATATTATAATAATATAAGTTTTTTTTTAATTACCTGAAGATCCTGTTTTGGATCATATAGAACTAAAAATATGTGAAAATTAATATATATTCTTACATTTAAGAGTATCAACAATTAATTTAGTCTTGCAAGTTATTTATAATCAATAATAAATCTCAACACATTAATTTAAAACAAAATCATATAAATTTATCATACCTTCCAGATACGAAGCTTAGAATAGTTGATCACATAGTAAGCCATAGCAAACTTGGTTTGATTCGCTGGTGGATAAACCGGCTCAATCTCCTCAACAATACATCCTTGCTCCACCAGCTGTTTCCGGTGATCCTCCGGGACATCCGGCAACACAGCCACCACGAGTGGGTACTTGCTTCTAGCTTTCCTTAGCCCCTTAGCAAGACCCACCACTCCTTTCACGAAGTCTCTGTCTCCAGCCAGGAAAGTCACGTAAGCCCTCTTTTCTCTACTGTAAGGACTGGCTGAGACGACCGGTCCGGTTAGTTTGGTGTTGATTTCAGACATCTTGTGTTGGATTTGTGTTGTGTTTGTGGATGATCATTGAGTAGGAAGTGATGGAGCAATTTATAGAATTTTATAAGTGATTTTGGTTAGTTAATTAATAATTAGTAACTAATTAATCGGGTAAAATACAATGGGACCGAATGATCTAATGGCTAGTAAGCAATAATGTAATATCTAACGGCTTAAATACGACGCAAAGAGATAGGGTCCCATTTTAATTCATGTGATGCCACGTCATTATATAAAGATACGTGTCCTTATCTAAACTGTTCGACTCATCAATTGTTTAGTAGTTTGGTTGGTCGGTCACTTGTATCCACTTCAGATAGCATTCGGACTTCGACAAAATCGTTCACCTACTTGGGACACAATCAAAGTCTCCGTTAATGAAGTTTATGGACATTATTCACATCACACAACACTTCACGCATGCCTAATATAATTACAACAAAAAATCATTACTAGTAAAACTTAACATTAAAAATGTCATAAATAATTTACATCCATTGATAAATTACATGAGAGTTGCTTTAACATCATAAATCGAACATAATACACCAATATAATATATATATTAATCAAAATAAAAATCCTAAACATTTTATATCTACCGGAGCTGTCCATATAGAATGTTTTTTTCGTCGGAAAAAGTATTTGGACAGGTTCGGTCCTCAAAAGAGTCAGAAAAAAACTATTTCTATTAGTTTTATGTTCCATATTTAAAAAAATAATATATATATTTCTAAAAGTCAACAAATTTTAGTTTGGTTTCCTGCCTCCAAAATTTTAGCAATGTCTCTGTATATAGATATATAGTTCAAAAGATTAATTTTAAAACTTCATCAACTACATTTGTCGTATAAGCCCAGTTCACTTTTAGCTGAATTATCCAAAAGGAGTTGACCCAAATCGGTATTGGGTTCGTGAGATTGTGGCTTAAAACTTTTAAGTTTGTGTGGATATATCACTAAACAAACTTTAGTTCCATAATCTTTAAAGGAGAGGCGTGCCCGTGTCCAGGGTAATTGAGATTAGGGGTGGGCAAACGGGAATTAGGGACTGGATTTTCGGGACCGGGAACGGGACGGGAATTCGGGAACTAAAAAAGTTGTCCCGTTTTTGTCCTGTTTCAAGTTCGGATCGGGAACGGGATGAGATGGGATGGAACGGGACGGGAACGGGAAATCCCGATTTTTTT